>JAMRYI010000504.1:0-119515 GCA_029231635.1 Ditylenchus weischeri | reverse complement strand
CTAACAAAACAAGGCCTAGAATTCAATTTTAGGTACAGTTTTGTTAGAAACCAAGTTAAAATTCGTACAGAAGTTGAATTGGCGCAGACAAATTTTGAACAGGTGAGCATGCCTCTTTAAACAACCACAGTCCTGTCTTGGTGTGCCAAATCAGAAAATCGGAAATAAATTGTGACGTTCTGTTTTTTGAAATTTTTCGATTTTTTATAAGTTCTTTTGGCTACAGTAAACTACACCGCGTAGCCTAAAAATGCCCAAAATCAATTTTTTTCGACGTTTCAGCTGCCAAAACATGCTTAAAGCATGTTTTTAGTGGCGCTATACTAATATCCTTATCCTAAATTTGACTTTTTTCCTTGGTCCCCTAAGGCAATGCAACCTAATTAGTCTAAGAACTTATTAGCCAACCTGATAGATTCGGATTCTGCACCAAAACCAGCCAATCTCACAGTCTGACCTTGGAATATTAAATTGTCTGATTTTCCGTAGTTTAGAAAATTATCGGACTGAAAATTGTCAACTATACCTTTTGTTCCATAATACAAGTCTATACTCAATAGGATGGTTGACAATCATAATAATAATAATCAAAATAATGAAAAACGTCACAGAACCTTATAGTCAAAATACTGTATAAAGATTTATGTGAAAACACTCAAACAATGCTAATGTTTTTAAAAATTATTTGACTTAATTATCAGATCATCCGGAAATTATCCGCACTTTTTAAAAATCTTGCTGTCTTATTTTAGATGACAATTCAAACTATACAGAATCTAAAAAATTTATAATAGTCTTGCCATATTTAAGCAATATAGATTCGTAAGACATAAGGGCGTTTCGTCAAAAAAATTCCCAAATGGGAATTTTTTGACGAAACGTCTTAACAGAACGCCAAGTTTGTACATATTCAAATTCATTCTTATTTTTTTTCACAGTCGGGGGTTTTAAGCTCTTATTGAGTGTGTATACTAAAAATTTTCTAAATCGGTAATTCGTGTTTTTATGAGTTTAGATGAATGATTTTGCTTGGTCTGATAAAGACGATGTTGTGGTTTTGCAAAAGCTTAAAAGCAAACAGCTCCATCTCTATCGATTTCTCAAGATCGAGTATAATCAAAAAAAAATCAAAGATCGCAATCTATAAGCACATGAGATCAATTCAACTTCTCGATATTTTTATAAAGAATACCGATCATGTAATATTTTATCATATCTCGTAGCTTTTCTCCTTATGCTATTTTAGTCCATTACAAACTAAATTTGTTAAGAAGATGATGGCAGTAAAAGACGAAAATAAGTTTTCAACAGGATTCAGTTTTCATTCAGAAGGACTTTACGTATGTATCGACTGCACAAGAAGAGATAAATTGTGATGCGGAACGCGATGATCGATGCGATCGATTCGATGTAGACATCAAAGGTGACCGTTTCATGCTAAACCAAGGTGTCCATTATGCTGATTGACGATCGCGTAAACTAAATGAATTGATGGCGAGGGATATCGATTGCTCAGGTACAGAATGAATCACTTTGATGTTGTTGTGGAAAATGTTTGATCAAAATTGTTAATTGAAATGTGATGAAATTGAAATTGTATTTTGTTACGAATTGTGATATTTTGTCTTCACTGAATAAAAGTAGCCACGAAATAATGGAAATTTGCATGTGTACTCGTAGAAAATTAGCTGACGGGTAGACGAAAAACGTTTATTTTTAATATTTGATAGTCAAATTTCAAATGGTTTATAAGCGATAGGAAGTCAATGAGCGGAATTACAAAAACTCAAAAAATACCCAACAAAACGGTATTTTACTGCCGTCAAAGCATCATTATAATGCTCCAATTAGCACAGAAAACAAGCTTTGGAAACTTAATAACAAAGGGAAAAATTTGAACCAAGTGGACGACCACCTGGCTTAATTAATGCATAAAGCATATAGCAGAACTCTGGTTGGTTTGTAGATGAGCCAATCAGCCGACTGAGAAAAAAATAAGAATGAACTTGAACGTGTACAAACTTGGCATTCTGTTTTGTTTTTTTGACGTTTTGTCAAAAAACGTTCTACGCACCGATTCGTAATAGGTGGCCAGGGTTCTGGGAAATGGTCATTCAGTCAAATCTTTTAAAAGAAAATTCTCAATAAGTCATGAATTTTTAGGGCATACCTAAAAGTAGTCCCCAAGCCCATTTTTGTATATAAGTTACCGCGTTTGTGCCTCATACCTATGGAGCACTTTCAACGAGAAGCCCATAGGTCTGGGAGGGTGTTAAGCTCCGCCCCTTTTTGCCCTATACCTATGAGGCTCTTTTAGCAGCTTATAAATAAGACAATTTCGAAATACAGTTAAACTTCGTTATAACGTACCCCTAGGACCTGTCCCCACGGGGTACGTTATAATGAAGTTTGACTGTATATAGGTCATCCACAAGATTTGCTAACCATTTCTATTTTAGAACAGCTGTTCACTTTCATATCAGCTGTCACCTATTGCAAAATTCATTTCTCAATAATGGCACGAAATATATAGATCGAGCAGAACAACTGCTATGTTAGTTCGAACAGCTGTTACACAGTAATATACAAGTTACTAAGCCAGCTGTTAGTATATTATCCAAAAAAGTAAATTGTATCCCGATTTCATGAGAAAGCCGGCTGTTTTTGAATTCTGAGCAAAAAATTTTCTCGATCCACAGGTTGGGTATCTTCACTGCATATAGAAACTTTGGTATGCATGCTTTTTCATGCATCCAAAGTCACTTTCGAGTAATTTGTGTCTAAGTTATGTGGTTGTGCGCTCTCAACTCCAAGTCACCAAGCCTGGGGGCTTAGTGGTGATACCAGAGTTTCTATGTGCGGTAGACCCTAGTATTCAAAACTGTGTTCAACTACCGTAAAACCTCTATTAAACGCCCCCCTACAGTTAATCATTTTCAAATTTGTTTTGCTTTTTAAACCCTAACATTGTTTATTTTTTAAAACGTACGACAACTCATTTTGTAGATCTTTCCAAACTCTACAAAATAAGTGGTCATACGTTTTAAAAAGTAAACAATGTTGGGGTTAAAAAAGCAAAACAAATTTGAAAATGATTAACTGTAGGGCGGGGGCCGTTTAATAGAGGTTTTACGGTTTGTAAATTTCAAAAATCTCCAAGAATAAGCATTTAAAGGACCAATACATACATACACCGAAACAACACTTACCAGAAAATTATCGTGAACCTACCAAATCGTATAACTTACTGAATAGCGGTAAGTTCGAAAGCAGTGAACAGGTGTACAGTTAATGTGGCTGTGCAGTCATCTGTAAAATTAAACCTCGATATTGTGGCCTCTGTTGAAAAGGTTTGAAACTATAATACATTAGCTCTCCAATTTAGTGTCCTCCTAGGTCTGGGTAATAAAACAAGCAATCACAAAACCAACCAGGCACACAAACAAGTCTGAATGGTTGCTAGTAGCAGACAAATTTTCATTTTTCAAAAATACATACTAACTGAAAATTAGAAAAATTTATCCAGGAAATTGTTATTAAATTTCCCCGAAAATTTCCCATTTCCCAACTCTAATTTTTTACCATCTTGTAGCCCTGCATTTTTTCTTAAAAATAGTATAAAAATTTCAGCAGGATTAATTTAGAAAAGTCGGCATTCGGCTCTCAACACTTGTGATGTCATTTTATTTCTGAATAAGAACAAATTTCGAGCGAATAAAAAAAAGGCGAAAGTTGAAAGGCAGACTGTACTGATCTGATCCTAAATTTAATGCTGGTTATGTTAGCGCCGAAAAAACGACAAAATTTCTACTCTGTGCCATCTGACTGGCAAATAGTAGTGTCTGATAGTAGTACTGAAAATTGGGTCATTTTTATTAAAATTCTAAATCTAAAAAAATTTATAATAGTCTTGCCATATTTAAGCAATGTAGATTCGTAATAGTTAGCCAGGGTGCTGGGAAATGGTCATTCAGTCAAATCTTTTAAAAGAAAGTTCTCAATAAGTTATAAATTTTTAGGGCATACCTAAAAGTAGTACCTAAGCCCATTTTTGTATATAAGTTACCGCGTTTGTGCCTCATACCTATGGGGCACTTTCAACGAGAAGCCCATAGGTCTGGGAGGGTGTTAAGCTCCGCCCCTTTTTGCCCTATACCTATGAGGCTCTTTTAGCAGCTGTTATGGTTGATCTATATTTCATAATATTATTGATAAATAAGACAATTTCGAAATACAGTCAAACTTCGTTATAACGTTTTTCGATCGAATAAAAGGCCGACTGTGATAACTTTCATTGTATACGATTTCACATTTCATTCAATATATTACGGTTTTTCTGATGCTTTGGGTGCAGTCAATCGCTATATAATCTACTCTCACTATGGTGCGACTCTCGATATAGTGCGGTGTTTTGACGTCCAAAAAAAACCATTGCCATCTACGGTCATTCATTTGATACGGCCCAATGTTAAAAAAATCATTATCGATCTGACTTTAAGGTTCACCTCTTACTTACTTAAACATTACTTAACTATTACAGAGAATATAACTAATAGAGAGGGGGTAATTAACACTAGAAAGGTTGTTTGTACCAAAGTAAGCGTATTGCTCAGAATTTCGTGCTGACCATTTCAACACGGAATTTTTGCGAAAAAAGTTTTTTTTTGCGGATAATTTTTGCTGTTTGGTGGTGACATACTTTGGCTAGGAGTCAGCATGATTTTTTCGCCATATCTTTTCTTTTCCACATACTCTTCTTTTTAGCTTATTAGATGCAGAATTAACTGCTCTTTTGAATGAGTGTAAATGTGCCTGTCAAAGTTTTAAAAAACGATGACCAGCTTATTTGTTAGCAAAAGATTTTGGAGGAGTTGCTCTTTATTTTAGACATAAAAATTGAAAAACGAACCACAGAACAAAAAATGTAGGACATTTGGTTGTTATCCTTTATCCCGACCACACCCAAGTTTTGATTGTTGGACTTTATTTCTATTTTGACATAAATAAGTTGATTCGCCTTTTTTGGCTGTATAAAACATGCATGCATACCAGAGTTTCTTGGTGCAGTAGGACCACACTGACAAAAATTTGTTCAATTTCCATACTTTTAGGCTATTTTCCAGTGTCCTGGTACCCTTTAAAATTAGGGTGGGGTCGGGATAAAGGATAAGAACCGGACATTTATTCAAAAAAATCTAGAATAGAAAAAACGTGCTTCTATGTATTTTCGATTTTTTTCTTTACTTTTTTAAAACTCTGACAAGCACATTTACACTCATTTAAAAGAGCAGTTAATTCTGCATCTAAAAAGCTAAAAAAGAAAAGTGTGTAGAAAAGAAAAGATATGGCTAAAAAATCACGCTGACTCCTAGCCAAAGTACGTCACCCCCAAACAGCAAACATCATCCGTAAAAAAAGAACTTTTTTTCGCAAAAATTTGGTGTTGAAATGATCAGCACGAAATTCTGAGCAAGACGCTTACTTTGGTACAAACAGCCGTTCTAGTGTTAATAGAGGAAATACGGTAACTAATTTATCAATCTAATCTATTAAATCACAATTGCTGATTAGATTTAAAGAACTAGTTGTGGGAACAATTCATTTTAAATAATTTTCTATCAATTTTGATAATTTAATCAGTTTTATATTTGGCAAATGTCATATGTTTCCTAGTAGAAAATTGTCTGCTTTACAAAGCTACTCCGATATTAGTGCAACTTGCTTCTAAATTTTTTTCAATATCTTTAACAAAATGACAACTCGTTAGAAATTTTGAGACACACAGCTACACGATGGTGTTAACATTTTGGAAAAAAGTTAACAAAATACAAAAGAATAAAGCAAAATAAATAATTGGCATAAGAAAGAGTGAATTTGGTACAAAGACAGCATTGCCACTAAGAATTAGAATAGTTAGATAAAAAACAACTGAAAATTTTAAAGGGACTATGACCTTTAGGGGGGGGAGGTATTGCTTTTTGTTCTTTTTCATGTTTTTTCGTCATTCTTTCACTTTTTTTTAACTTTTTCAATTCATAAATGTTTTGGGCCATTTGATAGTCAATGCAGATATTCTTGATTTGTATTTTTACAAAATTTAAAAGTAAACAAAGGCTGCAACTGAAGTGCAGTATCAAAAGTCTAAATTTCACAAAAAACTTTATATTGAGGTTATAATTTAGACTTTTATTGTACTTTTGATTCTTATACACTAGTTTGTAACTCTGGATGTCAGCTTTCTAACGAGCTATCAAACTCTGCTGAGTCTTTTAAGAAATGTCAACAACTAATATCATCAGAACCGCTAAATCTTCTGTTTTTCAGACTCATGAGTGTTGACATTTCTTAAAAGACTCAGCAGTGTTTGATAGATCGTTAGAAAGCTGAGATCCTGGCTACAAGCTAGTGCAACACAAACAAAAAAGTACAATAAAAGTCTAACTCACTATCTCAATATAAAATTTTCTTATGAAATTTGAACTTTTGATATTGCACTTCAGTTGCATCCTTTGTTTACTTTTAAATTTTATAAAAATACAAATCAAGAATGTCCACATTGAATATGTCTCAAGCTGCGTCTCAAGAAATGTCTTAAAACATTAATAGATTGAAAAAAGTAAAAAAAGTGAAAGAATGACGAAAAAACATGAAAAATAACAAAAAGCAAAATGGTCAATTTTCACACCCAAAGGTCATGGTGATACATTCAATAATAATCCCTTTATAATAACATAAGTTCACTTTTGTCGAAACCTTAATTCATTACATATTTTAGTTACTTGCAATCTAATCCGAATGGAGCTTGACAGTAAAAACAATCAGTCTCAGCAAGTTAGCATCACAAAAGGTAAATATTGCGAGATTTATTTCTATATCAAACAATTTTCGGGTAATTTTTCAAATAAGCAAAACCTTTTATTCGTCATATTTTTGTATTGTTTTCTTTTAAATTACTGATCTTTTCCTCCAAGTCGTATTTTGTAGTATAAAGTACATAGCTCGTAAGTAGGCAAAAAGTGCTGAGCAATCAGCAAATTTTTTTTAATTGCATTTTTATCATGTTTTCAAGCGGATTTTTGCCAGAAATCCATCTTTCTTTAAAATTAACTGCTGAATCAAACTAACAAAAAAAATGTTTATTAATATTTTCATGTTTTTAATAAAGAGAGCATAGTAATGGTCAAAGTAGTGGCCATTTTTTAAAAGGCATGAGTTTTCCATATTTTCGAAAATCAAGCTATCAGTAAACAAAAAATTATATTTTGCCAGTTCAAATAAGCGTTTAAGGTACTTATACGGTTCCCCCCCCCATATCGAAATTTTTTCAAAATCAGGTTTTAACCATTTCTAAGCAATTCTTACACGCTAAAACCGATAAAAACGTTGTTTCCGACCACTTTCCATCAAAAATTTTGACTTTTTAGATTTTCCTGCCTGCCTTCGGCAGGCAACCTACTTCAATAGGAAGCCCCTTTGGGGGTACATGGTCCGGGCCAAGGGCTGACCCTTCATATATCAAGAAATATATATCTATATCTCTTGAAAAAAGAGCTGCCTGCTTGCAATGTAGAAGGGTATAAAAGATTAAAATTAAAATTGCAAGGCTGGGGAAAATACTACATTGCTGCTACTATTGTGAAATTTTGTTCTTTTGTTAGGGCTTGGAATAATATGCAAATAATTTAACTGAATTTTTTATAAGCATTTTTACATTTATATTTTCAGTGGTTTTTTATTGGTTAAATTTCCTTGATATATTTCTTGATATATGAAGGGTCAGCCCTTGGCCTGACCATGTACCCAAAGGGGCTTCCTATAGTGGTTGGTGCCTGCCGAAGGCAGGCAGAAAATCTAAAAAGTCAAAATTTTTGATGGAAAGTGGTCGGAAACAACGTTTTATCGGTTTTAGCGTGTAAGAATGCTTAAATGGTTAAAACCTGTTTTAAAATTTCGATATGGGGGGAGCCGTATAAGTACCGCGTTTAATTTTAGGGGCTCACAGACCCAAAGGGTGTTTTTTTGTTAAAAATGTTAAGAACCTTTTGGTCAACTTTTACCAAAAAAATCCACTCAAATCGATGATAAAATTGCAATTTAAATTTTTTTGCTGATCTTGATTATAAGCCTTCTTACGAGCCTCGGTATACAGGGTAGTACTATGGCGGAAATCCGATTATATTGGGTTGTGGGTGTTTATACGTAACAGACCATATTTATGTATGGGGTGCAAATTTTTTTATAAATGAGAATTGGCACTCAATTAATGGCTGGGTTTGAAAATCGAAATTTTGACTACACAATTTACGATTTGAAACCCATCGGTAAATTAATAATCGTTTATTAATTAACCGATGGGTTTCAAACCGTAAATTGTGTAGTCAAAATTTCAATTTTCATTGTGAACATGGTTTTGTTTTTTAAGCTGCTTTGCAACTATAAGAATTTAGATGATATGTCTGATTTCTTCTCAATCATTTTAATGTATGACACACATAAATGGCCTCACAGTTCAGCGCCTCAGTTAGCTGCACCGCTGCAAATTGGTTGGTTTAAATACCTTGTCCCCTAAAAGATGTAATAAAAACAAGATAATTTAGGAAACTATCAGCTAAAAGTCAGAACTCCAACCAGACCCATGTGGACGATGCCCTGCTAGTGCAGCTATCTTGTGAGCGCAAAGAAGCTAACTTTGTTTACCTTGTCACCTACAAGCTTTCTTTAAAAAAGAAAAAGTCGAAAAAAATAAACCAGATGATTTGGAACAAACAGGTATGACATTATACCAGTATAGATTTTAGAAATTTTTCACTACAAAAATAAGTATAGGATAGGGCCATTTTTAGGTACTCTTGGATTGCGTAATCTTTTTTTTTTTGAAAAATGCAAAAAAGTCAATTTTCAGGGAGATGTCGAATTTGAGCCTTTAGATCATTGTCGTCCACTCCTGCGCCTGGATTGGACCTATTTGATGGATAAAAAGAACATGTTTCTAGACCGTGATTTTAACGTAAAAATAAAGTGTAAAATTTCCTTTACCAAATTTCACGCGGATGCTATAAATGGGTAATTGCAATCAAGGCTAAAAATCAAAGTTAAATGAAAAAAATTGTAGATTGACTTTGTCAGATGGTGTTTTCGACCTAAAAGGCCAACTGATCTTTATAAACAAACAGGTAAGTTATGAATAAACCAACAATTTTTAACTTCACTTGATGACCTGACTGTTAAAACTTTTGGTTCTATCCACTATCTGTTGCGAAAATATGCCTTGGTCCCCCTGTTGTCTTTTCTTGAAAAATACCTTGGTTCCCCTGTTCATTATGGTTGTGGTATAACTGTGACATTAGAAGGGACAAATGCATATTTTGGCAGCGGATAGTGGGATAGAGCCAAACTTTTGATTCAAAATTGGCAATTTAACTTTATAAATGTCACTCTTACCCTTGTACACACGCTCCTTGGTTTTTGGTCGCGGTCGACTTTTTCAAATTCTTTTGTTAGTTATACTTTTTTAATCTTTGTAACTAAAAATAAGTTAGGATCTAAGCTATCTTGTACACTGAACAAACTTTAAAAATAATTGGAAATGAGTTGGAGATTGGTCGATGTTGCGGTCGATGTATGTTCCTTGACTGCGACATCGACCAGCCTGTAACTTTTTAAGTATTATATACACTTTTGTCGGAAACGCGACATTTTCGGCTTTTAAAAGACCATGGTTTTTAACGCGCAGCGGCATGTCTAAAATTTGAATTGGTAGACGACAGTTCTCTTCCGTCTCTAACTTTACTTTTTTGAGCCGTTCGAAATAACTGAAAAGAGCACAGTGCGAGACGAAACAGAAGTGTCCAGCGCGCATTTGAATTTGCCAAATTCTCATTGTCATCAACAAGTATGGTCCTTTAATTAGAGAAAATATTGTATTTTGAACGACTCTTGAAGAGTACAGTGAGAAACGAAAGAGAACGTTTGAGTCGTCCACCAACTCAAATTTTAGATATGCCGCTGCGCGTAAAAACCATTATTTTTTACAGAAAAAAAATCTGGCGACAATCTCGACCTTTTTAGTCAAATTCGACTAAAAAGTCGAAATCATCGACTGAAAAATTTTTTCAAAAGTCGAAAATTACGCGTTGCCACTTTCGTCGTGAAAGCTAAATATTTTGATGTTCAACAAGCTTAAATCCTGTCCTGTTGTTTACTATGTGAAGCATAAAAAATCTCTGATGACAAAAAGAAGCTAAAAAACAAGAAGTGTGACCACAGTCTCAGATGGAAAATGTCTTCATGGATCTGAATTTGTTACGACCATTTAAAACAAAATCGTGGATCTAAAAGTGATGCGAATTTTACTGGATGGTTTTAGCTTTTTGTGCAACCTGTTTTCAACATATTTAGATTCAGAAAGACATTTTAAGGTAATTTAACAAACTTAAGCAAAAGAACCAAAAATTTGGCTAAATTTAACCCTACTCCACTCAGTCAATTTTAATCAGAAAATCAACAGCGGGGACCAAGGCAAATTTTGGCTGGGTGGGGTAGGGTCTAAGTTTACCAAAATTTTAATGAATTTACAAAAAAAAATTAATTTAAAACTTCCTACCTCTTATTTTTGTAGCTACTTTCTAAGTGTTCTCCAGTATTTGACGCCATGCTTAACTCTCCCTATTTTGTGGAAGGCAAAGGAGACAAAATCAAAATTGAAGATACTGAGTACGAAGAGATGCTTCAACTCTTGAACCACGTTTATCAACCACGTCAAAAGAAATTGTGTAACTTTTTCTTAACTTCCCGGGGTTTGAAAATTGGTATAAATTGTACCCCGCACGCCCCAACTTTTTGCCTTGGTCCTCCAAGGCAGAATTTTTGGTCAGCTTTTTTTTGTCAAAATTTGATTTTAAATTGACTTTAAAATCATTTTAAAGTCGATTTAAAATAAAATTTTGTCAAAAAATTTGCTTGAGCCACCGAGGCTAAAACTTCGGGGGTGCGGGTGCAATCGAGTAGTTGGGAGGTGTGCAAGTGCTCCACAAATTGTGTTTCAAGATTATCAAAGCACTTTTTATTATAATTTTTTCACCAATGACTTGTCTTTATCAGTCAAAACTGTAAACTTTACGAGTTATCCAATTTCCTCCAATTGGCCACCAGCCCTTATAAGGCTAGATGAGGTCTTATTAGATGGCTCAACTCCGGAAGTAGTCCTTATTATCATGTTATTAAGTTTTTTAAGCTTTTGGTAAAAAAAGTGGGCCAATAGTCTTGATTCACAAATTAACACAAAAAATTAATTAAGAGAAAACATTTTTAAGCTGAAGAATATGAATTTTTCCGAAAACCAAATGTGGACACTCCATTAGCCACATTTCAACCCCTTCCAAGCAGTACTGAGCTGCTTGATCTGACGACTGAATATTCAAAGATAGGAACGATATGGCAGATGGACACGCGCAATTCAGCCCACTATTTGTCATTGTTACTCTGTCTTCAACCCACCTACAAGTGCACTGATTATCACCAAATTACAGGTTAATTTTTGATCAATGAGTTTGATTTTTTTACTCTCTGTGATAGCACAAATGAAAGCTTGGTATACTGGCTACACATTGGTATCTAGAGCATGTAAACTTGTAGAAAAAAGCTAGAAAATATTGTTATGAAACATGCTGGCTGTTGAAGATTGAGACCGGCCGCAAAAACTGATCCCGGCCTCTATCAGCCAAATGTCTTTCATAAAATTTCCTTACTTTTTTCCACAAATACACACGTTTTACATAGCGATGTTTAGCTTGGATGATAGGATTTTATTAGTGCTATCACAAAAAAACATGCATACCAGAGTTTCTTTATGCGGTATGCCCCAGAAAGTGAAAACTTGTTCAAAATCTATCATTTTCACCTTAATTTGACTTGTAAAAGGCTAAAATTCAGTAAGAAATACCCTAAAAAGAATTATGTATCCCTGAGGAGTGGGAGGCAAAATTTTTAGACAAAATTTGAAAATTTTTAATCAGAAAGTGTGTAGCAATGTTTCTTTTATCGTGTTGAGCAAAAAAAAAGCTTGGGAGGTTATTTTGGGTCATTTATTAAAAAATCCGAGTATGGGGGGGATGGAACTAAATACGAACCGTTTTTTGTCGTTTGCGACATAAATAGTCACTTGTTCATAGTTTTTTTAAGTCTAATTCAAATTTCAGAATCTAACATTGAATGCTTGCTAAAGCTAGCCGACTATTACCAAATGGAAGAATTGATGCTAAAGTGTAAAAAACTGGCTATTGAAAGGCACAGATGTAAACAATTTTAACTCCGAAGGGCTGGTGAAAAGGCTCTATTTTGCCGAGAAGTATGGAATCGATGGTTTAATAGTAAGTGAAACATTAATTTTGGTAATTTTTGGTTGTTTAGACCCAAGTGATTTTAGGCGGCTATAACTGATTTGGTTTGCAAAAAAGATTACTTGCGCCACAAAAATAATTAGAGAAGATACAAAAAAAGATAATTTTAATCAGGGCAGGATTTTTTCCCTTGCACAAACAATCTTTTTTCGCAAACTAAACCATATTATGTCATTTTATGTTTATTCCCCCGTTTATTTGCCTCGTGAGTTTGACGTTGTATTTTTGACCTACTTTTGCAGACCACTCAATTTACCGCTCAATTTGCAGCTTATCTCATTAGCTACAACTTCGGTGCCAATTTTTTTTAAACATAGGTCAAAACACAATGCCGAAATTAGATTTAAAATCTCGGAACACGGAGGTGTTTTTTTATTGACATATTTCTAGGGTTGACCGATCATTTCCTAAAGCGGTCATACGACTGGTCATATGACCGGTCATTTTCTAAAATGACGTCATTTTCGGTCATTTTCACAATTTAAGCTGTCAGTAGCAAATAGTATTAATTTTGACATCCACATGCAAAGAATAGACAGAAACTTACTCGTAAATACATTCAAAAAGCTTTATTAACATCAAACAAACACTATTCCTCAATATCTTGCATTAACAAATCAAATTGGCCAGACAAGTTCTCTGCCATTTCTTCTGCTTCTTGCTCATCCTCATGCTCCTGCACCCTTTTGAAAAGATCCGCGTATTCGAGTTTCAAGATCTTCTCCATACGATCTGGGTGAGCTGCGTAGCGTTCATCACAAAATTTGAAGTGGCCAACGAATCCTAGCTTTCCATTACTGTTCTTCTCTTCCTTGCGCTCAAAGTAGCTCCAGAACCAAGTGATCTGAAACTATGCCAATAAAGGAAAAAAAGCAGTTATAAAGCAGCAAATTTAGCAAACAAAACATAGTGACTGTCGTAAAGAGAACGTCAACTGGTTTAAGAAAATATCAGGAAAATGACCGAAATCTACATGACCGGTCATTTTGTAACAAATGACCGGTCATATGTCCGGTTATATGACCATTTCACAACCCTAAATGTTTATGTTTATTCGTAAAAACGCTTTCCATAGCCTAGAAAAAGATTTTTAAAGATTTTTAAGACTACAATCGAACCGTTTTTCTTCAGGCCAAATGCATGCATAGAAAAGTAAATTGATGGTGAAAAAAATTATAAAAATCAAGATTAAAGTGGTTTTTGCTTAATTAGCATAATGTGAACTAATTTTGTTCAAATAACATGATTTTTTTAGGAAATTTGCATGAAGCGTATTGAAAAGTTTGCTCATTTGCGTGAGGTCAAGATTTTCGAAAAATATTCACTGCTTAGTCCAGAATTAACTAAAGCTATGGAGGAAAGAGTGAAATTGCTGGAGTTCAGGCCTAAGTGGCAGAATTTTAACTAAATGGATAAATACACAATAAATGTTCCGCAACTATCCTATTTCTTGTTTGTTGACTGTCGGATGACTGTATAAATCTTTGTAAATCTGTTTGTCTCTGATTTTCACTGGTGAATTTCACAACTTTAATCCCTTAGATAGAAACCATTTGTAATGCTGAACAAGATGTTGACAGACATTTGGCGTAACCAGACGTTTAAACCTCCTAAAAACGATAACTTTTCACGGAATTTTTAATTACAATATATCATATGGAATCCCTATAAAACGTCACCAGACATGCTTTGAATTTTTTATGGCTAAACTGGGTTATTCAGAGTCCTCCGAAAACACCCTAAAATGATGTTTTTTCGGTGTTTTAGAACTGTGTTTTAAAAGATTTTAGATTTTTTTATCAAGAATTTGGCTTTTTGCCGCGGCCGCGCCCTAAAAACATGTTTTCTACACGTTTAAAGTTCTAAAACACCGAAAAAACATCATTTTAGGGTGTTTTCGGAGGACTCCGAATAACAGTCCGGCCTTTTTAATTTTTCTTGTTTAAAAAACCTCAATCTGGATTTGTTACTTTTTTTCTAGGTCAAAATAGGCATAGAAAAGTAATTTAACACGGCAAAGCGTGGTGCGCCCAACATAGACTCTGGAGGGAAGAATGCGCTGATCACTCTACAAGCCATAACTTTGTGTAGAGATGACACATAGCTGAATGATTATAAGGAAAAAAAATAACCAGAATCTGACGCTTATTTTGACATTAAATACAGCAATATCTTTTAATCAAATTGGGACAAAATCGACAAAATTAATATAAAGTTGTAACAGGAATTTATCATAACTTTTTTTCTGCTAGGAAAAGCCTTAATTCTGACACCGGATTCGTGTTCAGCATGGTCAACTTGCTTATTGAACTGCTCTTAGAATTTAAAAAATACTGTCAAATTTCGAATTCCTCTTAAGACAATAAAAATTTGATAATCAAAACATGGTGTGACAAATCGATAAATTTATCGATTTCGATAAAATGGCCTTTGGCGTTATGCCCTAGTAAAAATGGTGGCTCCAATGTGACACAAGCACGGCTGATGATTCATTCCTTCAATAGCATTCACATTGCTTCCTTCGTCGGTAGTCACGAACAACTTTGCCCACTGATTAAGTCCTAATTCACCAAGTTTTGACTCCACGAGCAATCGAACATTGTCAGCTGTCTTTTGCATTCCAGGAACGGGTTCAAACAGGAGGATCATGTTTTTTTCTGCCTGGATGACAAACATTTAAGCGCAAAAAGTATAAAATGTTGGCCAACCAATCGTGACCGGTGTAGTGGCTAGTGACTGCGAGATAGTCCACACGATTTTTAGCGAAGTCTAGAGTTAAGCCTCCACCAAAGAGCATCAGATTAGAAACATCATTAGAAACATGATTTCTACTGTGCTGCAGGCATAATCAATTCGGCGACTAATAGTATGGCCGCAAGGTAGGAAATCCTTTGCTTCCTTCATCACATTCATTATGAAGGATTCGATGCTAAAAATTTTGAAATTTGAGAATAACCTAGATATGAAACTCACGCCAACAATCGAAAAGATTCTAAAAATTCGATGAAGCTTAAATCATCCACCAAGCGAAAAGGCTGAGCTGAGCAGATCACAAACTTGAGCAAAGTTTTGTTAAATTCAGATTCGGATGGAGTCACACTTTTGCCGAAATGGAATGCTACATGACCCCTTAAAAATTACAGTCAAACTCCGTTAATGTGTGATGCCGTTACAGTGCAAAACCCGAAATAGTGCGACTTTGAGCTTTATTGAGTTGGTAAAAACTTTTAAAAGCCCTGATAGTATGAGTCCGATATAGTGCGAGTCTCATTATAGTGCGAGTTGTGGTCGACAACCAGAATCGCACTATAACAGGTTTTGACTGTGCGAGAATCATATTTTTGTATGGGTGTTATTACTTTAGTCCTTCAGTGCCTGATTTAGATAATGTTGCTGGACAGAGATTGCATTTCACTATTCCCAGCTCCTGACTATCTGCTTTCCTCAAGACTAAGTCGAAACGGTGTCGAATGCAGGTTATCATCAAACTCAATCTGTAACCACTCAACTTATGCAAGTCGGCAACACCTTGGTGTTTAAATTGACACTTACATCGTCTAGCTTGTTTTACCCTCGGACTGAGAGTTTCTGCTTCTTCTGGCCATGATTCGTCCTCATCTTCTATCAAATCTACGACTTGTTGCATCCAAATAGAACACAGTTTGCTGAAAAGTGACATAGTTAATGCAGTAAACGACTCGAGGTACGTTCTAACAGCCATAAACTAACAAAATTTCACAGGGAATATTTACAAACAGCTTCAAAATTTCGTCCTAAAAGAATCGATAAAAATCGATAAAATTTTTTATCGATTTTTATTGATTATTTTAATAATTCTCGTTTGAATCGATTTTATCGAAATCGATAAATTTATCGATTTGTCACACCATGAATCAAAATTAGAATATTTATTGTCTTGAGAGGAATTCAAAATTTAACCGTATTTTTTAAACTTTAAAAGCAGTTTGATCAAGACTTTTCCTAGCAGAAAAAAAGTTATGAGAAATGTTCAAGAAAATTATTAATCGCGAACCAACACACCTGAATGGGCGAAAATATTTGACCTTAAAAATAAAGCAAAAATTAATTTATTTAATTAATTAATTAATTTTAAACAATTTAAAAGCCTAACAAGTAAAACAAAATCAATGTGTGTGTGAAAACAGCATTTTTACTAATCATCAAACATATTTAGCGCTGGAGTGGTTGCATGCATTCTTTTTTCGGCAGTGACCCTATAGACATGTCTGTGCCTTTTGTGTGTTTTTGTGGCTTGTGTTTCTGAGTCTATATTGCTGGAATCAGTGGTGTTTGAAGTTGTATTACTGGCCAACTCAATTGGTTCCTTGGAAGCACATTTTTCGAGATAGACACGTCTCTTTTTGTCAATTCTGTCGTACACACATTCCTCTGTGGATGAGCAGTTGCACCTGAATTATAAAATTAAGTTGTTTATAAGGTTTGTGTCATTTTTCACTTTTTCGAAATAAGCTTGACCGCTTAAGGTTTTAACTTTTCTTGAAATATGAAATTTTAATGTAAAATTGCTAGATTACAGCAAGAATTTTATTTTAATTTTATTAAAAGAATTTTTGAGAAATTATTTGGGAAAATAGTCAAAATAAAAGCAAAGGAACTCACGCTTATTAGCTTATTAGAAATTACAACATCATAAGCAAAAACTAAGCAAATTCGCAGTTACAAACTTTAGAGGGCATGAAAATGGCAAAGAGATGCAGGAAAACCGTTTTTACAACATTCAGGCAAAATATCGTGTAGATTATGGAAAAATGCAAAAAGATTAGCTATTTTTTTAATTTTCGGAAATAACTTTTCATTTTTTTATAAAAGCTTAAAAATTTCCGAAACTGCGATCGACTACTTAAATTGATTTTCTAATAATTTTATACATTTAAATCAAAAATTGTAAAATATTTTTTCAAATTTTTTCGAAAACCATGGAACGACCAAACGAGCAGGGCTTTGTGATCCTCCATCTCCCAAAACCATGTTTTAAAGGGGCATGGCCGTGCGTTTCAAAAGTTAAGGCAAGGATCTTTTTTAATCATTCCTTTTTCACTCGTTTTGCGTCAAATCTAATATTGATCACCTTTTATTACTTTAACAAACTAGGCAGAAAACTTTAAAAATCTATAAGAGAGCGCGTGTAAAAATTCTCCGAGAAAGAAAAGAATTGCTAGTCCCAGCCTTTTTCTCTTTTCTTAATGCCCCTTTAAAGGGCCTGACCGCCAACGATGGGAATATTTTGAAAGGCGGGTACGACAGACCCCCAAGTGCATCAACCCTCTCTCATGGGAGGTGGATGCACTTGGGGTTTATGGGCGGGTACCAGGTCAATTAAAAAAATATTATTTTTATTAAAAATTTTTTAATAAAAATAATATTTTTCTAATACAAATTTATTATTCTTTGGTTATCAGTAATAAAAACACATGTGTGTGTGATTAATAGCAGCAGTGGCTCAGTGGTGAAGCAGCGGCTTACTGTGAAAATCGGCCATCGGTTCAATTCCGATGGGAAGCAGTGCTTTTTCCTCGACTTTTACAAAAATTTTGCCAGTTTAATTGTCATTTGAATTTCACTGATACCCGCCTTTTAAAATATTTCCATCGGCGACGAGCATGCTTCTTTATCTACTCTTTTTAGCTGTTTTAGGATTAGGTCATGCTCAGGAGGTCTAAAAACCCAAGGTAGTCCAACGTTA
The DNA here is from genome assembly GCA_029231635.1 of Ditylenchus weischeri. NCBI lineage: Eukaryota > Metazoa > Nematoda > Chromadorea > Rhabditida > Anguinidae > Ditylenchus > Ditylenchus weischeri. The sequence continues at coordinate 101,392 of JAMRYI010000504.1, read as the reverse complement.
CAGTCAGGAATTCTCGTGTTAAAAAAACCAACCATGACTGTATCCAAGTGAAGGGAACGTCGCCATTCAGCAGCGCAAATGAATAGTACCCGCAGGGTTCGTAGGATCTGCATATTTGCTTAGTTTCAGGACGGTAGGTTTGCGGCTGAAACAAATGTAACACATGGTGCTTTAAAAACACTGCAATTTTTTTTTTAATTCTCAGGGCTTAGAGCAAAATTCTAAAACCTTTTTCGGGGTTTAACGATTCAAACAAAAAGAGGGGTGTGTTTTGGTCTAGGATTGGAAAATAGTAATATCGCCGTGAATATTCCTGTGACTTTTGTATGTTCGGGGATTCCTATATCTCTAGTATACAACAAAAGTTTCGCGTAATCACCTACTTGAAACATTCTCGCAGGCCATCCAGGAGCCATATGCCTTCCAATCACCTGGCCCTCATGATCATACTCAAGAGCACAGACAAAAGAAACTAATAAGTTTATTAGCCAACCAAAATTTACCAGTAGCTTTCCCATTCTCATTTTATAGGCAGCAGAAAACAATAAATACTACTAAATTCAAAAAATAAACAATAGAAAATAAATTTCTTTAATAACCAATGGCTGGAATAAACTATAGGTACTGTTCTCAAAAATTTGTTTGCTGAAGTCTGAAAATATTGGTATTGGTCTTTTCGTAACCTAACAAACAATAAAAGGCAGGTAGAGTGGACTAACAAGGAAAAAGTTAGGGGAATGACCGCCCGCTTTCTAAGATATTTTTTCATTAACAGGTAAAGAAAGAGGTAGAGAAACGATACTTTATTATGCCAGCCACGAGGGTTTTTGCCATAACTTCAAGGTGCAATCAGTTTTTGAGCACGTGAAGACTTTTAAAACAGGCTCTGTGATACATAAAGTGGATGATGTTTACTTCGGAGGCCCGTGCTACAAAAGCATGATTTTAGTACAGCAACCGACTACAGGATGGGGCAAAAAAACACGGACACCTTTGAATTATATTTGTTTTGAGCTTTATTTATTTAAGTTTCGTTATATTATTGTTTGATATGGTGTAACAAGGATGGACGGTTGAAGCTTAATGTCCTAGGGTCAGCTTCGAATTGCGAGCATGCGCATATAAAAATCAACCATGTAGTGAATTAGCCCTGTGCAGCGAGCCATGTTAACCTCCGTAGAGGAGCTAGACCTCGGGTTACGGCAGAATGAGGAGACTCGGTACCGGCCTCACAGCCGTCATTTCAACATCTTTGGTTACACCAAAAAAATCTGTATTTCAGACGGTGCGCGGAAGCTCTTGACAAAAAATTTCAAAAGTGTCCGCGTTTTTTTGGCCTATTTGGTAGTGCATACCCGCAAAAGACCAGAAAGATACCCCTTTGACACACACCTTTGAGTCCGTTCTAATATACGCTGGTTTAGCTTGCGCCTAAGGCTTTGCCTACACAAAGCAAGTTGACTGAACATAAGGTGTAGGTAAATTTAGCGACTAATGGCTAATTTTCACAAAACTGATTTTTTCAGTAATTTTTTTATTTTTTAGTGTTTCCTATAGGCAAATCGGGGTCATAGAACACAATCATAGAACACAAAAATATTTTAAAAAGAGACATCTTCTTTGCTCATCGACATATTCCTTGCTAAACCACTATTTCACAGTTGTCCACTTGCCCGCTGTCTAATCTCTTGCGGTTGCATCTGTAATTGTTGTTTTTTGTGTTCTACGACTCCGATTTGCATTTATAAGAAAACACTAAAAATTAAAAAAATGACTGAAAAAATCAGTTTTGTGAAGTTCAGCCATTAGTCACATTAGTCGCAATTTTTTAAATTTAAAGGCATATTTGAATTAGTCGCCAGAAGGGCAGCGGACGATTGCGCGAAATCAAATTGCGCAAATTCACATTGCGCAATGTTCAAATTGCGCAAATGCAAATTGCGCAATGCAAATTGCGCAAATGCAATTGCGCCATAAAATCAAATTGGCAAACGTAAGTGCGCCAAAATCAAATTGCGCGGATGCAAATAGCGCCATGATTTCACTGAAATTAGAGGGTTCTTACATTTTTACTAAACTTCTTTGAAAACTTCCCAAAATTCATCCTTTATTTTATGGTAAAACGGTGTAGGTATGATAAGTTCTTGATTCTGTTCTTAAGATACTGTTTCATTTTTCTTCTTACACAATCACAATAAATTTCATCAATAACCATTATACTACTTTATTTTGGAAAACACGTAACAACGATTAATAACAACAAACTCATGATTTTGAGACAAATTCCATTCGACGCCTGGCAGATATCTCCTTTTAAGATGATTGACGTGCACCGGATGCCATTCTTTGTTCGCAGAAAAGTCAGCAGCCTCTTTGAAAGAGCGCCAATCGTAGTCGTATCCACGAACACGTTCAGGCAAATCAAGCAAAACCTACAAAGGTGACGGTAAAAAAGTGAGAAACGATATAATAGCTAACCTGAATAGAACCGATAGAACCGAGAGAAAGGTGGTCACCCTCGTATTGCAGCACCTGTAATGATTAGAAAAGTTGACAGCGTAAAAAGAAAGCAAAATATGAACCTGATTTCTCCTTTCAAATCACGCGTTCCAATCAATTCGGCCTTGTTGTATGGGAAGCTTGCTTCGACGACTCCACTGTTATTCCAGGCACGACCGTGAATCGGTTTTCAATGCTTATACAACAGGGCGACGTACTGAAAGTACCGTAAAGCTAAAAGAGCGTACCGTAAACTTACGTACCGTAAAGCTAAAAAGAAAATTAGACCCAACTTTTCCAGTTATAAATTCATAAAGAAATTACCTGGAATGCCTACGTGTCTTCTTTAGGCGGCGGATTAGGCATTTCTTCTTCAAGAACAACTCTTTCTCGTGCATCTCCGCGTCCATTTGTTATCAGAGTTTTTAATACACAAACCTCATTGAATAACCATTGCAGAACCCTAGAACATTTGCCTTTCCAGAATTTCAACTGTTTGACCATCTTTTAAAATTTATTATTACAGAACATGAAACAGATGAAGAGTGCTCAAACAAAGGTCCAACAGACATTTAATTACACTGCATAGTCGCGGTATTTGCATTTGCGCAATTTGACTTTTGGCGCAATTTACGTTTGCGCAATTTGATTTTAACAATTGCATTTGCCTGTTACATTGCAATTTGAACATTGCGCAGTAATTGCAATTTGATTTCGCGCAATCGTCCGCTGCCCCAAATTAAATAATTTGTCATTATTTTTCCAATCATTAGTCATAAATTTCCAGTTTACAATAATAACTTTTTCTACTGCACGATAGCACAAATAATTCGGATTATCATTTTCTCTGACTTGCTTCATACTTTTCACTTTTTGTGCTACATTTCTGAAAAATGGTGCACTAAACGATAATTTTCAGAAAGCTAGAAAGAATTGCTACCGTCATGCCATATTCATCCACAAGGCAAGCAAAACAAATTCTTGATTTATCTGCACTAATCATTTACCTAGTGTGTTTAGGCATTAGACAGAGAACCAGGCTCTGGCAAGGAAGAAGAGGTGGGCTTTGGCGTGCTGGATGATGCCATGGAAAAAATGCGCGGTGCTTGGCTTGAGATGAACGAGCTCGAAAGAATTGAATCAGAGGCTATTGTAAACAATTTTTTTAATGTAGACAAGTTGGTGGAAACATGTATGCCAATTAAAATGAATGCTACTTCGGTCTTATTATTTATTTTGTAGGTAGTGCTCTCACGCTCGGTGAAATTATTGAAGAGGCTTTGTTAAGCGATGTGGAATGCATTGGCGAAAGTGGCAATGAAGCTATGGATGTCGAAGAAATTGAGCCAGAGCAGCCTGCAATCAGTCGTCTCGAGATTTAAAAAAAACACAAAGGCATTTACAGTTCGTCCGTCAATATCTGGAAGAGAATTCTGCAGATCTTACTATACTTCGTCTCAGCGATTCACAAGATGACTACTTCTACAAAGAGCGAAGAAATACGCGAGTGCAGCCGAAAATCACTAATTATTTTCAGTCTAACTGTTGAACAACATTTGTTGAAATGAGTTTATGCTGTTAATGCCAAAAATAAAAGCAAATTTCGGTCGGATAATGTAAGCTATCATATGTTAGACCCTCGATTTAACGGCACTCTTCAATATTTTTGTTTCAGATACCTCGATTTAACGGCACCCCGGGCCCAGTCCCCAGGGTGCCGTTAAATCAAGGGTTGACAGTGTATAGCTAAATATAAGATCCCCTGGGGTCGTATTCAGATAGATTATTACAGGTTTTGAAGTAAATATAAATCTTGAGCAGCTTTACCCGTCTCAGACCGCCAAGTAGGTCAAAGATCACGAGTTACTTTTGATCTACTCAACTTTTTTTCAGTCACACGAGTAGAGTACTAGGTCACGAGTTACTCGTACGTCGTGTTCTTTTTTATCACCTCAAACAACTCCGAAGAAAATTAATTCACCCCAAACAGTCTTAACCACACAAAACAGCTGCACACACTAAGCGACTCTAAAAAAACTACATCCAAAACTCCTCCAAAGTATCCTAAGCCACCCTTAAATACGTTTAATAACCCTAAACTACGCCAAACAACGTTAACTAGTGTTTTGTGTGATTTAGAGTATTTTAGGGTGGCTTAGGGTAGCTTGGCGTATCCTAGGGCAGTTTTCGACGTTAAGGGTGTTATTAAATTTTTTGGGCATGTTGGTTGCTTAATGTGTTTTGGGCAGGGTTGTTAATGAAATTTTTTTGAAGGCTTCACATTCATTCCTTCACTCAATAATTTTAGGGGTGAAGCCTTCACCTTCATTACAAATTTTTCCTTCACTGGTTTCTTCATTAAAAATGGACTGCTTCATTATATTTTCATGCTAAATTTATTCAAACCGGATAAACAAACCGGTAAATCTAATCAAACAAAAAAGAACTATTCAAATATCAATAAAATCCCGGTTGATCGTGAGCAACACCTTCCGCCGGGCATGCGCCGCACTTGTGTTAACTTTCAAGCCCTTGGTGTTGTAGCCGAGAATTGAAAAAGTCCCTTCCACAGCGCCGGATGTCGCAGGAGTCGACGCTTCTCGACCTGCTAGTTGAGTCTCCATCTGGGTCCTGTAGATTGATGTTGGATTAGGAAGGCTGGGAGATTAGGAGATTAGTAAAACTCTGAGCGCGAGTTTGACTATTTTTACGGGAATTCGTCAAATCAATTTCCCAGTGGGATTTGCGGTAAAAGCTAGTCATACAAGACTTCCTCCTCCTTCATTGTCTAAAGAAGATCTTCGTTGAAGAAGATTTAAGTGTGAAGGCTTCACCCTCGCTTCAATACAAAAATGAGCCCTCATGAAGCCTTCACTTTCATTCCTTCGCCTGAAATTTTTTATACCCCATCTTCAGAAGGGCCTTCACCTTCATTGAAGATCTTCATTGAAGGTGTAACAACCCTGGTTTTGGGTTATTTGAAGTGGTTTGGGATGTTTTAATGGTTTAACTTGAAACATTCAAGTGAAAGTAGTGTTGGGGAATAAGGGTTCGAGCGAGAAACCGAGCGAGAAAAAAATATTGTTGTACGTCTTAGTCAGAGTTATGCCAGCCTCCAGGAGGATCCTCCTGGAATGAGCCTCCAGCCTCGCCTCCTCGGAGGGAGGCTAAGGAGCCGATTTTTAAAGAAGGAGGGAGGCTAGGAGGGCTGAAAATCCCAAAGGAGGCGGAGGCGGGGCGGAGCCACCGTAGTCTTTTATCCCTTTAGCCTCCTTTATTACTCCAAATGACGCTTTCGAAAATTGTTTTGAACTGAATAATCCTCTTTTCTCGCCTAACGCTGTCAACAAGTCTACACAAATAATTCTGAAGTTGTTGAAGAGAAGGTGCTACTATTCAATCAAGCATTCATTAATCTCCGTTATTCCATCACTCTGTGGGTTTGTTGATGGTTCGCTCGAATAAAGATATTATACAAAGGACTATAGACGAACCTAAAGAGGCTAATGGAGGCTAAAGGAATTTTTAGCCTCCTTTTAGCCTCCGGAGGCTAAAGGAGGTTAAAAGAGGATGGAGGCGGATGTCAGGCATCATTGCCGAGGAGGCTCGAGAGGCCGAGAACCTCCAAGAGGCGGAGGTCGGGAACTTTTTCGAGTCGGAAGCGGAGGCTTTCGGAGCTAATTTTGACATAACTCTGGTCTTAGTGTATTTTGAATTTTTATATAAGATACGGAAAACGACCCGCACCATCGTGTTTAGCGCACTGTTCTACCCGTAGTCGCAATTGAGCGCACCAGGGTTTCGCGTGTTAACACTAACGGGTGATATTTAAAAACGACTGCAAGTATCTGAAAAATGACCGCAAGTTTATGAAAAATGACCACGAATCTCAAATAACCGCAAATTTTTGAAAAATGACCGCTGATTAGGCCAGTTTGAGCAGCCATTGAAAATATATTTTTGTCCCAATTGACGCAGGATAGTCGATTTTCTTTTGTGAAGAAATTCTAAAAATGAGAGATCCACCTAGAAAAAAATTATGGCCCGAGAAAGTAACCAAAACCACAAGAGGGACCAAGGCATTTTTGGTGAATTTCGATTTGCCTTGGGGGACCAAGGCATATTTTCATGTCATCACAGGTTCGAATTTTTCTCTCAGCAAACGTCATCTTTTCAACACCATTTTCTGGGTCAAAATACAATTCTTTGATTAAGTGAACCACACAAATCAACTATGGCCAGATGCCCAAAACAGAATTTATTTCGAAAACAACAATTGCATCAGTAATTAGCGTAGAACAAAAAAAAGAATTTTTTTTGAATTCTTCAGATCAGCGATTCTTCGATCAACGGAAGTAGCCTTCACGATTGCCCCTGCACCATCCAAGAACACCTTGATCACAGTATCGGCCGCAGTACTGGCATGTCTCCTCGGTCTCTTCGGCAACTGAATAAAATATTAAGACTCTCGTATTTTGAGAAAACGAAAAAAAAACACCATTTTGCACATTCTGGCCAGGGCCTTCTTCAACACGATCCAAGCGAACTGAAAAAAATATTAAGACTCTCGTATTTTGAGAAAACGATAAAAAACACCATTTGGCACATTCTCGCGAGGGACTTCTTCAACACGATCCAAGGGAACTGAATAAAATAAGAAGTACCTATGGTATTTACAGAAAACAAATAAACTCACGAGACGGATTAGACGAATTATTCTGGCCAGGTCCTTGCGGCAATCGATCCGGATGAGTCAAGCGATCCAAATAACCTATGAATAGAACCAAAATAAGAATATTTACAGAAACCAAATAAACTCACTTCTTGAGTTGCCAGCTGTTTGTCGGATACGACGAAGTGCGTATGAAAGTCGACCAGCAGCAGACACTGCGTTGAACTTCTGCTACTCATGAACCAACTCGATCACGTCGGCTTCTCGATTGGCCAAGAGCGCTTTCTCCACCTCCTTTCGCTTGTCCTTCGAGTACACATCGATTGCTGCGAAGGGGCCAGGGCCAGATCTCTGGAACATATAGCCTGTCTGCGTCATCCTTGTAGTTGTTTCGGTCCCCTTGAACGGCAAGACTGTAACCTCCTCGATGAAGAATTCGGAATTCACTTCGACCTTCACCCAATACCGATGACAGTTGATCGTGCCGGCTGCTTGCTTGCTGACGATTTCATCCACCTCTGAATAGTATGTTTAGGTACTCAGAAAAAGGTACAAAACGAACCTTTACGCCAAGGGCAAACTGGGTCGTACTTGTGCTTCTCGGGGCAGCTCCTTTTCTTGTACTTGTAGAAAACGTGTTTTTAGGGCCCGGTCGACCATTTTTAGGAAAAAATTTTTGACCAAAAATTGACTTTATGCCTTGGGGGCAAAGGGTACTGGAGGGCACCTGGATTCCTTAAAAAGATGGATTTTGAACATAGTTTTGATAACTGGGACCTACCGCATAAGGAAACTCTGGTATGCATACACTTTTCATGCATTCTGATTTGTGTCTAAGGTATGTGGGTGTGCGCATCTCAACTCCAAACGCCCAAGCCCCATGCGCCCCCGAAGGGGAAAAGTTGATTTGGGGGTATATGCAAGTAGCGTAGGTCACTTTTTAAAAAATCCGGGTATATATTTAATTCAAAAATTTCAAATAAAACTTTTGAGAAAATGGTGCAGTAAATTTGTGTCACCCTGTAGAGATGGTATATATGTAAATGTTAAAAAAATAACAACCAGAGTCCGACGGTTATTTTGACACTAAATATAACAATACCTTAATAGAAAATCGTGACAAAATCGTAAAATAAATATATAAATTGTGACACGAATTTTTCTGCTCGTTAAACCATAGATTATGATTCTTGGCGCTACTTATACCCCATATATATATACCCCTACATATATACCCGCTACATATATACCCGCTACATATACCCACCCCCCAAATAAAGTTTTTTTTAAATGTTCCCAAAAACCCTAATATCGACCTGAAATCGCCTCAGGAGTTCGAAAAAGACATTATTTTCAGGTTCTGGTCAATAAAAAAGAGTTTTTCGCATTTTGAAATTTCGACTATTTGCCCTATTAAAGTCAACCTCTTTTGATATGTGGGATAACATCTTCACCCAAGAAAATTGAAGTTCGACCTTTGCGCACCCTTCGGGGGCGCGTTATGATCAAGAGTCTTGCGCGGAATTATGTCTAAGGCAAGTGCGCGCGCGCATCTCTTATTTACCCGAGTAAATACCCGGGTATTTACCTATTGATCAACCCTAATCATAGCCATTTGTTCAAATTACAAAAATGATTCAAATCGCCATCACTAGTCATAGGTTCTAAGGTATTGATAAACGAAAATCATTCTGAACCATTACGGGCACACAGTTTTAATAGTTGTAATAGTTGTAAATTAATAGTTGTTTTAATCAGTTGTTTGCCCATCACAGATTCCAATAAAGACCCTATCGCTTGTCAAGGTTTAGATCCTACCGTTATTACTGAGATATTAGAGTCATAAAAATACTGGGTCATAAAAATAACATTTCAGTCTGGAAAGCACTTAGTTCGGTCTGCCTAGTTTTAAAAGTTAGGAGAACGGTGCTTACAAAAAATTTAGAAAAAGGTTAAAAATTTCAAAGGTCCATACTTGTTGATTACAATGAGAATTTAGCAAATTCAAACGCGCTCGGGACACCTTTTTTCACTCCAAAAATACCCTTTGAATTATGTATCGTTGGTATATCAAAGTAAGAAACAATATTTCGAATGATCGGTATAGCAGCGTAGTGTGGTGATTTTTGGCCTCAGGTTCGATTCCCGTGTCTGCTCTTTTATTTTTGATCATTTATTATTCATACATTATAATTTATGAAGGTAAAAAAAATTTCGAAATGAAAAAGTATCCTGCGCGCATTTGAATTTGCAATGTTCCCATTGTCATCAATAGGTATAGACGTTTTAAAAGACTAATGTAATAATTCTTTTGAATACTTTGCTGGATTCGAAGGTTTCTCGACACGAGGAATCAGTCGAGTCTTTTTTCCAGACCAGCTTCGAAGAACACTAAAATCATTAATCGAAATTATCATCTGAATAGTTCATACGCTGTAAGGGGTTGAATAAGATCCCGACGTCAAATTCACGTGTCAACTACTACGAGAAACTACTACAGAAAAAGACTAAAATTTTTTAAAAGTTTACCGGAATTTTTCCAAGCAATTTCCCAGAAAAACAAAAACTAAGCTGACCGACTTATTTTATTTACAGCCATCTACTGTGCATAACAGGACAGTAACAGAAAAAGTGATACTAACTCAAATTCATAGTCGAATTGCTCACATCTGCAGAGGAACCCGAAATCTTAGCCTGCAGCATCACATTTTTGGCCGACTTAGGTGGAGATGGCGCTGTAGTGTTCATCACAATATCAGATTCCACAGCACGCAGAGCCAAAGAACGATCCTCCATCTTGCCAAAGGACACGCTCGGATTTTTTTGGGATGGCTTCGCGTTCTCACTTGGCTGACGCTGAGTTCCTCCATAGGTGACTGACATATCGTTCACAGCAGACTGCTGAGCTTTCGCACGGGTCGTTGGATGACCACTAGTCTTCACATGAGCTGCTCTAAAAGGGAAACGATGGTTTTTTCCTGCGAAAAAAGGCTCTAAAAACATACGCCGGAGGTCTGTTAGGAAACAGCGGAACAATGAGCGGAGGGCAGTCGGACTCTTTAGGCTCGGTTTGACTATACTCCTTGTGCTTTCGCTGCGTCTTTTGAGTAGCTTCCTTGACCTCCTCTTCCAAAATAGTCTTGCGATTGCGGAGCACAGTGCTTCGTTCCACCAACTGAGCCTTCTGATTGACGTCATTGACCATTTTGACATATTCCTCATTGAGCTTAGTGAACGCTTCATTGTCTTGGACCCGCTTGGTGATGCCTTGCATGCGGTAGATTTCAGCGATAAGAGCTTCATCGAGAGACTTGCTGGTCTTCCAGAGAAAGAACAGAAGCGTAATAGCACAGAAAATCCTGAACAATCAATTGCAGAGTTTAAAAACAAGTTCAGAAAAAGAGTTTACACATAGATGCCGCACAAGATCCCAGACGTAACCATAATAATAGTCGTCGTCGTTCCCCCAGCCGCATTTCGATAAGCCATCTCTATACACCTGAAAAAAAATTTACACTAAATAATTGAGGCTGTAAAAACCGTCAATTTTCCCGGCAAATTAAGGAATTTATACCAAGCAAATTTGTGAAAGCTTTTATTTTTGATGGCTTTCTAATCAACTTTTTAATTTTCTGTAACAAGCGTGTAGCCCAGGATCCCGGATTTCTTACAAGCCATTAATTGACCAGATCAGGTGTCAAAAAATTGGGGAATAAGGTCTTTAAATGGACTAAATTTTCGAAAAAATTTGCTTTATTCAAAGACTTTTTCCTCCAACTTTTTGAGATTTGATGTGGTCAGTTGATAGTTTGTAAGAACGCTGAGATCCTGGGCTACACGATTATTAAAAAAGATTGAAAAGTTGACAAGAAAACCATCAAAAATAAAAGCTTTCACAAATTTGCTGGGTATAAATTCAATAATTTGCCGGGAAAATTGACGGATTTGCCGGGAGTTTTCAATTTGATCCAATAATTGATGGCAACTAGTAAAGCTAAGTGAAAATATGCGCTCACAGAAAGCTGGCTTGAAGGGGGGGGTCCTAAAAATTGTTAAAGAGATAGTCTCGACACGAAAGGATTATCCCACGTTTTGTGTTTTGAAATGTGGTTGTAAAGCCATATTTTGCCGACAACTCGGTGCTGCGATGTCGAACAAACTTGTGTCGAATTAAAAGTTGGATCAGCGTCATCAATTACACTTTCTCAATTTTTTCAAAAAAAAAAGCCTAAACGTCGAAATGTGATAGAAAACCAATCAACCTTTTTCGATGGGTTTTTTTCTTTTCCATTTCAATTTTAAAACTTTTCAACTTTCAATTCTGCACAAGTTTGTCTGACATCGCAACAACAAATTGTCGATAAAATATGGCATAGGGGCGTTTAGGCAGTTTTTAGACATCAATGTCCAAAATGTCGGGTGTATTTTCAAAACCCTTCTATTTATTGTTCGAGTTTTTTTGATCTAAAGAAAAGTCTTGGACAAAATGTATGCACACCCAAATACCTTAGACACGAATCACTCGAAAGTGATTCTGGATGCAACAAAATGTATGCACACCCAAATGCCTTAGACACGAATCACTCGAAAGTGATTCTGGATGGAACAAAATGTGTGCACACCCAAATACCTTAGACACGAATCACTCGAAAGTAATTCTGGATGCAACAAAATGTATGCACACCATAGTTTCTATATGCGCTAGGCCCCAGTATTCAAAACTATGTTCAACATCTTGTTGTTAGTGGCTCTCTTTTATGCCCTTTCTCTTCCGATACAGCCCTTATTCCTGGATAAAATGTTTTGGCATCAATTTAAAAAACACTTTTTGTGACATTTCTTGCATAATTTCTTGCCTTGGTCCCGCAAAACAAACCAAAAATTAATTTTTTTCGAAAATTTTTCCCACACCTAAAAACGTGTTTTTTTCATCCGTTTCACGGCATAAAAAATAGTTTAGAGCTCTTAAACTGCGTTTTCGGATTTCCGCTAAAGTGTAGTTTAGCCCCCCTTCAAACCAAAACCACTATCGTGTTCAGCGGGAAATTCTGAGTTAGGAGTCCCAAAAGTCACGCACGGGAGTCGGAGTGTTAAGGGGAGTTATTCGAGGGGGAGGTTATTAGAGGAGGGAATTACTTGGTGGTTTTTACGTTGTTTATTACTTATCACAGGAGCGTACTTAAAAAATTTGTATTTCAAAATAATTCTTTTTTAAATTCACCTGGTACTCGCCTTACAAAAGATTTCCATCTGCGAAGAGTATGCTCCTTTAAAAAAGCTTTGGTTATATGACCGGTAATTGTATAGTACAGCAAAGTCAAGTTTTTTTAATTGGGATTTTATGTTTTCAATTGCAGTCAAACCTCGATATAGTGGCCCCGACCTCAAGTTCGTTCCCGCCTTGGGTCCGACACTTTTTTCACCCTGATTTTCGAAGTTTTTTACCACTTTGACAGTCTGGTCCCAAATATCGTGAAGATTCCGATTTTCCCAGTCGTTTTTCAAAAACTGAATAATTTTTCCATTTGAAAATGAAAACCTCGATATAGTGGCCCTTTAATTTTTAAATAGGGGGCCACTGTATCGAGGTTTTCATTTTCAAATGGAAATTTATTCAGTTTTTGAAAACGACTGGGAAAATCGGAATCTTCACGATATTTGGGACCAGACTGTCAAACAGAAGTGGTAAAAACTTCGAAAATCAGGGTGAAAAAAGTGTCGGACCCAAGGCGGGAACGAACTTGAGGTGGGGGCCACTATATCGAGGTTTGACTGTACTGAATTTTAAATTGTAGTTTCTGTAGTACAATTAAAAATATTAAAAAACTAGAAAACCTATTGGAACCACATAACCTTTTTACTTGAGTAACCAATTGGAATAGGCACAAGATGCCGAGATTTGAAACAGGCTGTAATTTTATCGCATTTAAACTTGGCGGCTCTGTTTTACAATGAATACCGATTTTTCAGCTTCTTCGCGTAACACCTAGCATAAACAAAATGCGATGACCAAAATCTGATTTTTTTTCTCAAAGATTTTTATATGCGTTGCCGTTGTCTAGTTTTTCGAAGTTTTCTGCATAAATTTAAAGAGTCGTTTGCGGCTTGACTATGGCACTCAACTCTAAATCTATTGTGATCGAGCCTTACAAGCTTGAGTTTAAAATACAGTCGAACTTCGATAACGCGTTACATCGATAAACCGACATTTTCTTCTAACTGAATTTGGTTGGCCATAAAAAATACAGTAAACTAACGCTTCGATAACTCGTCACCTCGATAACTCGGCACATTGAAGACGGTCCTGCGGGTGCCGGGTTATTGGCCCTAAAATTTCCAGGAATAAAACTTTCAATGAAAGGAAAATTTTCATTTTCCTGCCATGGCTAACTTTTGTGGAGAAGTGGTCCATTTTTACAGATTGTGTGTTTTAAAATTTTTATTTTTAAAGGGAAGGATGCGAAGGATGTCAAAAGGGTGTCATCATGATTCAATTATATTTTATTTAGATTTAAAGCACTGATCTGATTTATAAGGATGCAAGAAAAAGCAGGGCTCTATATGCGTTGGCGGGTCTAGAAAAAAACATGCCTTGGTCCCCCTGTCGTTTTTTTTTCTCAAAAGGGTGGACTTCTATATATTTGCTGGAAAATTATTTAGTTTTTAACACAAAAAGTACATTTGAATGCTTTTTGAGAAATTTGGAGAAAAAAATTTTCCGAAAAAAACAGATTGTGGCAAAAAATTTTTAGAAAATTGTTTACCAAAAAATTTTTCCGTAAAAATGATAAAGAAGTGTATATAAACACTTTGTGAGACTTTTAAGAGAAAAAGAGTTTTTCGAAAAAAAAACAACAGAGGGAACCAAGGCATGTTTTTTTATCTAGACCCGCGAGCATATATAGAGCCAAAAGCAGTTTAGAAAATTTAGACGCTAATTTTGAAAAAATAATATAAAACTGGAACTTCCTCAGAGTACTTCTGTGAAAAATGCACAATGCCTGGATTATATAAAGACAGAAGAGGTATTTGTGAACTTTTCTAATCTTAAAATTCCTTAGGCGCCTCCTACTTCCAGTTTATTTTTGTTTTATTCAAAAATGAATGGCATATTCAGAAAAATTGAAATAAATGATGAAAAGCAAAAGATAAAACGCTAAACTACAAATGCAAAGAACGACTCCAAGACTTTATAGAAAGTTATGGCTAGTCACACTTCGATACGCAAATTCTGAATAAGCTATCTTGTAGAGCGTAGTCGATTTACTACATAGAATTTCAATATTTTCGGCAAACAGACAGAAAAACTCCAACCTGGGGACTCGAGAAACATCGCAAATAGGCTAAAAATTAGTTTTTTTAATCCGTTTGCTGAAGAAAAAGAGTTGGGCCCAGGTGGGGATCAAGCTTTTAGGGGTGTCACCATGTCGAGGTAGGACTGTAAAAAATATGTATCGAAAAAAGATCCACAGAGGGGACTAAGGCAATTTTTAGCCTATTTTCGATGTTTCTCGAGTATCCAGGTTGGAGTTTTTCTGTCTGTTTGCCGAAATTATTGAAATTCTATGTAGTAAATCGACTATGCTTTACAAGATGGCATATTTAGAATTTGCGTATCGCATTTTACAGTTCGCGACCTTCCCTTGTCAGTTGGAGAGGTAACTTGCCTAAGAGCAGTCTCCAAAAGGTAGGTTAAACAAGCAAGGCCGAAAACACGGTCTGGAACTAGCAAAGGGTAAGACCACGGCTGCCAACTTAGAAAAAAATGAATAAATATACTCCCGTAATATACTCCCTCCTTCTGCCCCGATCATTTTTTAGGGGCACCTATAACCATGGTGGGGAAAACCGATAAAATGAGAAAAGACCGATAAAAAAATTCGTGGCGTTTCGTTTTGACTAGACCTATAAAACACCGATAAATTTAAAACGTAATTTTATCGATATTTGGTCCTTGTTTTTTCACTTCACATCTACTATTTTTTAATGTTCAGGCTGTGAATTCGATGGAGAATCGTTAAGCAATTCGATAGGAAAGCCTAATAACTTCAACAATTCGTTTACATAAGGTAAATTTTGCGTAGATGTGGCTTTTTATTGATAATTCCAGTTGTTTTTATGTCCTGCTTTAGAGTATTCGTTCTCTTTGCTGATCAACAAGCTCAAGAGTGGGTGATTGCAACATGTGATGATCGCTTACATGTCTGATCGCTTACATGTCTCATGATGGTGGCAGTGCTCTTTTCTCTTAGAAATCCTGATGCAAAGTCTGTAAGTATTTCAAGTCGCGCAGTCTGTTCAGTTCTTAATTTCTCTCCTATTTTCAAGCGCGATTGGCCTTTACTGTGCTTTTACTATGCTTGCGATAACTATGCTTGGGGTCGCTCTTCCGCTGGTGGTGTCATGAGAAGCAACAATACTGGCGCCGATGGCGGTTTCTCGAGCGACTCTGGCAGTGGTGGTAGCAAGCCCAAGTCCGATATCTCCTGCTATCTGGGACCCAAGTGAAGAAGGCAAAGAAATAAACGTTCATATAGCCGTCATTAGAGCGCAACTCGTTCGGGCGACCTCATTACTGCACATCTGAATTTTAAATTGATTTAGTATAACTAAACGACTCAAAATCAGCTTAGAAGCTCAAAAAACATTATTTTTTAGTTCTGGTCAATAAAAAATTTAATTTTTGGTCCACCTAAAAGTCTTGTTCGGAATTATGTCTAAGGTGTGTGGGTGTGCGCATCTCAACTCTAAGCCCCCAAGCTTGAGAATTAGAGATGCGCACACTCACTTACCTTAGACATAATTCCGAGAAAGTATCTTGATCAGAAATGCATTCCTCTTTTCGCCAAGTCCCACATTAAAAAACACGGTGAAGCAGTCAAATAGTCGAAAAAACAAAGTGCCCAAACACTCAATTTTTTACAAACCAGAGGTCAAAAATTATCCTTTTTTTTGAGCTTCTGAAGATATTTTTCCATTATGTAGAGCAAAAAAATTAGTTTAGGACGCTATTTTGGATAAAAAGTTGAACTACAAAGTAACATTAGCCAAAGAAGGGTAGATTACTTTTTCCTTACTCTTTTTATTGTGTCCGCGGTATTCACTTCTAACATCAACTATTTTTTTGTGTAGGTGGCAGTTATTGAGTGATCAGTTGGCTGGCGTGACCTTATGTTCTTCTGACAGAAGTATTCAAGCAGCAGCGAAGTGCGAGTATTTGGCCGTTGATGCCACTTTTGAGGTGTGCTCAAAATCGTATCGTCAGCTCCTTACAATTCACGGCTTGGTGCGATCAAATTGTCTTTAACTATTTCTACTTCTTTTTTAGTTTCCTGTAAAAAATGGAGGCCGCAGTACGGTATAAGAAGTCCTCTCAAAAACCGGTTTTAACCATATTTATGTGCTTTGAAATAAGACTATTGCGAAACACCTGTTGACATATATATTTCGAAATAATATTGTGAAATAGCTAACAGCTGTTGTTGACCTATATTTCGCAATAATTTTTCGAAATAGGTAACATATTTTAATAGTTGTAAATTGTAGGATGGATAACTTACTTGATTCAAAAGAAGTGCTGGTAGGAGCCATTTGGAGAATCATGGAGAATGTCATCTCTCAGCAGTTTTCTCACAGCACTATCTTTAACCACTTTGAGACATCTGTCAATATTGCGAAGGACGTGGACCCAGCACATCAGTCGAGTAGATTCAGGAGCCACATTTGAAGCAGCTTAAAATGGCATTAGTGAAGACAACTTCTTCTTGTACTTCGGATGCGTTGCAAGATGAGACTTCAGATTTGCCGGCCCACGGTTCTTCATTTGAATAGGCTTCTTGCACACGTTGCACTGAGATTCTGTTCCCGACGGCAGATTTGTGAAAAGCAATCCGCTCACATCTTCTCCTTCAAGCTCGATTTTCCACAGTTGACTCAATCTGAATCAAAACTGCGTGACAAAGTGACAAACGAAAATTTTAATGGAAAAATCACAAGAAAAATTAAAAAAATGACAGAAATAACAATGAAAAACGGCAACATTTTTCGAAAAATTGACTGCGATGTTTTTGAAATTTGCGCTGCGATATGCGCTGTCAAATATTCACCCACAGAAGACTTTTTCACCGGAACAAATTCACCCCGACTTATTCATCCCATCCGATTCACACACATCAATAACTTAATTTCATGATACAAGTCAATTATTTTTCAAGTCACTGGATACTGAGGTATATATATTGAGAATTGAGAAAAGCTATATGCTTGGACTGATCAATAAAAAAACAACAGAAAGACCAAGGCAATTTTAGAATGAAAAAAGCCGCGCAAACGTTTGTGCGGTATTTTGCATTTGAAAAAACCGCGCAAACGTCCCCTTGCCTTATAATTCACTCTCCATTATACTTTGAGCCACCCTAATTTTATCCAGTAATGGACCTGAAAAGCAAAATAAAGCCTCCAGATTAATCACAATACATGGACTGTTTGATTTAGAACAAGAAAAGGATCTCGCACTTTCACGTAACCACGCCTGTAAGCAACTAATTATGTGGCTACTGCTGTAAAACAATGTTTTCCGTAGCGATAGGTCAGCCGTAAAAATACAGTAAATAATACTGCCAGCAGTAACTTCGAGGTGTTTTTAGACATATAGCTGACCATTCATGTGAAAAAAAGTACTTGTGACCCCGTGTAAAATCACTAGTATGGTAAACTGCTGTCTTGGTCTAGTCAAATAATGTTAAAACAGTCGTTCTTAGTATGACTCCATGGATTCTTTAATCTTTGACTGATTCCCATGGCAACCAGACAAAGCAACATCAAAACCAATTTGTCGCGCAACAATGCAGCAAAATGTTGCATTGTCGTATGCTTTGCGTCGTGCGATGAAATAACAAAAAAAATTTTTTTTCACGCGACAATGCAACAAATTTTGCTCTTTTTTGGGTTTTGGGTGGTTTTTTTCGAGGTGTTCATCTAGGTGTTCATGGTTAGCGTAGCCGATTAACATGCGCATCTTCAGATTTAAAATTGACTACTAAATTCTAAATTCCTCTTGAGATAAAAATGATTTAATTTGTTGCATTGTCGCACAGCAAATAGCAAAAATATTTTGCCGTGCGACAAATATTTTGTTAAAATATTTTGTCGGGTGACAAAATAGTTTTGATGTTGCTTTGTCTGGTTACCATTCCCACAAATTTTCCGGGTTAGTCTGCTGGATATCCACTTAGACGATGAATCAATGCTCTAGCAAAGTAGTCGGTCATAACGATGGCAATTATTTATTTTGGTTAAACCGCGATCAACATAATACTTTGAAGTTGTTGCACTTCTTCATATAAGTTGAAAATATCTGTGAAGTTATAAGGTTACAATGGAATGGATTAAACTGAGATTGGCTGAGCTAATCTATTTTGCTTGGGAAATTCAAAAAATTGCAATTGAATCAAAAGTCCATTGGTTAATGACAAAGCACTGCGTAGAATAATTATAATAGGAACCAAAAATCAAAAAAGTAATTTCGAGTGGCAATTTTTAGGTGGATATGATTGCTCTATGGGCAGTAGAATGTGTTTAATGCCTTTTCCGACTTCTTCAGCCAAAAAAAATGAGTAAAAAGAGTCCGAAACGGCGAAAATTGAAAACCGATAAAACATCGATAAAATTACAGTCATCAAATTAATTCTCGTTTGAATTTTATCGGTCTTTTCTCATTTTATCGGTTTTCCCCATCATGCCTAAAACCACCGTTTTAGAAAAATAAAAAATAAAGCTGATATTAGTAATGGCCGGGCCCTCAGACTAAAGCCTATGGCCTACGTTTCTAAGCATTAATTATTGGTAGGGGGCGGAGGCGGTATATTACACTAGCGTTTTCGGGTGGTGTGGGGGTATATTAGCACCCGTTAATTCTATATCTAAACGCATATTGAAACTAATTAGATTTTTCAACGCTTCATCGGCCATCAGAAAATATATTTTTTCTTGTAAGCACATATTTTTTGGTTATAGGTAGCAGAGAAGTAGCCAGAAATTTTTTTCAGGAAGCCAAAAGGTCATTTTAACTAAGTTTGTAAGATTCTGTCAATAAGCTTTGGGTAGCCATATGGCTGCCTTAATTCCCCAAAAACACTGAAATTGTTATTTATTGACGTTTATTGCTTATTGAAAGATACGGTAGTCAAATCCTGATATAGTGCAGCTGATTGTCTCAGTCACGCATACATCACAAACATCACAAAGTCACGCATACATCACAAATCGACCCCAAGACAGGATGTCCAATAAAAAGTGAAGCATTTTTACAAAATGTTGTCAAGGGTTTCCACGCAACTGTGAAATTCCGAAAAATTGGAGTTCAACAATTTAAATAAGTTACAGTCAAACCTGGATATAAGAGCACCACCGATATAAAAACACCTTTGGCCTTTCCCAAGGGGTGCTCTTATATGAATAGCATAAAAATATTTTATTAGCGGAGAGAATATATGAACCTGACTATAAAACATGGTTCGCAAAATATACAAATTTGAAAAAATACAAAATCTATACAAAATTTTTAGTAATCTTCTTTTGTCTTTTTATCCGTGCTTTTATTGTCTTTATACTGTATTTCATATGGGCAAGTGGCCTTATGCCTTATCAGCGAAATGAAGAATTATCTCGCCACTTTCTATTTCTTACGAAAATTTCACAAAAAACAAAGGAGACCAAGGCAAAAAAGCCGTTCTTTTTTGACCAGAGCCGTAACTATTTTCATATTATTTACTCTCTATATATGGCGGTAGACGGAAAAAATTATTTATAACGTACCCTTATCCAAACGTACCCCTGAGATCGGTCATTAGAGCATACCCGGCTCTATTCTACAATTTGGGGAAGATGTTAGGTTGGTTTTTTTGCCTTAGTTCATCGAGTACCTTATAGAAAACGTCTACTATGCTATACAAAATAGCGTTCCAGTCAAACCCCGGTATAGTGGGGAGCAAAAAAATCCGCACTATAACGAGACTCGCACTATATCGGGACTCGCACTATAAAGACTTTTAAAGATTTTCGACAAAATGGGTCGAGCTCAGGGTCGCACTATATCGGGGTTCGCACTATATCGGAGACGCACTATACCGGGGTTTGACTGTATCAGAATTACTGAATCGAATTCCACAGTTCGATCTGCTTTCTCGTCAAAACTACGTAAAATGTTATTTTATGTTGAATAAAACGTCGACTGTAAACGTCATTGTTAAAATTACAATTCTCAATAAAACAATTATCATTAAAAAATTAAAACTTCTCGCAAAATCTTCATCTTTTAATCAGCCCAGATTGCATCTGAGAAAGTGTGAATAAGATGCTTATTTTGAAATGCTAGAAGCAAGCAGCTTAGAAAAAATGCAATAGACTACATTACTGAAATTAGTTGGTTTAACATTTTCGTTTTTTCTTTATTTTCGCTTCAGGCAAAGCATTTATTAATTATCTGTTCATTTAAGCTCTTACTTTTTTTGTAAGAATAGACACAAAAACACGGCAAAGAGCAAAGACTGACTTGCAAACAATACATATGTAGCACAAAAACATCATTTTATTTTTATTTAGAAGAGGTGAATTTTATAAAATATTAACAATTTTTTGGGAAATCAGTCAAAAACATGTTAATAAGCTTTTTCATAAAATTTTTGTTTTGGTCGCAGGGTCTGATTATTTCTGGGGCACTATTCTTGTTGGTACCCCCCCAAATCATAGGATTTTTTTTCAAAATTTTTTAAGCTATTTTTTGAATTTTTTTGAACTGAAAATCATTATTAATGCTTTTTTCTCATGGTATGTTTGTAAACGCTAACATTTTATTTCATTTTTCTGTCACAACAATTTACGTGCACGCATATTCAACAGCTATTTGGCTCCATAAGTTGTACATAATATCAGGACCCGCATATTTCTGACGCCAGCAGAATTGTTCAACATAGGAAGACAAGAGAGTTCTAGCGCTTTACCTAGCGGTAAAATAAAAAGCATTAAAAATGATTTTCAGTTCAAAAAATTCAAAAAATAGCTTAAAAAATTTTGAAAAAAAATCCTATGATTTGGGGGGGTACCAACAAGAATAGTGCCATTTCTGGTGCCGATAGACTACTAATGTGGAATTAGTTTTGTGCACAAATCAAGCAAACAAATCAAAATTCGAAAATATAACAACAATTTTACCTTTATTTGATTCCAAATTGAGCTACGTCGAAATGTTTTTCAGCACTTGTGTAACGAACCCATGCAATTAATTTTTTAGTTCACCAACCGCATCAACGTAGTAGGTAACGAATTTGGGCACGTTTTCAGGTTGGAAAAGGACGAAATTATAGTTATAGCGTTTGGCTGCCAGCAGAATTTGAGCACTACTGCCCCATTCTCCGATTTTCGAGTAAAGTTTTGCGTATTCTTGCACGCCATTTCAGCCACCAAAATATTTGACCCAAGATTGATCCTTGTTATCAACAAGAAATTTCATCAACTCTTGTCGGACGCGTTGGTGCCACTACTCATCCTTGTAAACAATGAACGCTATGGACCTGAGCAAAAAAGGTATGCAACAATGATAAATAAATACTGTGGATGGTGAGAATACCTGTAGAAGCATCTCCCTTGATTATACATTGATCACCACTGCATGGATAAATTCCAAATTTAAATGCTCTTTCAGGTTTGTGATCCACTCGAGCATTGCAATGTTGTCTTTATTTCAGCTATAAAATATTAGCTCTCGCCAGAGCAACTTCTGTGTCGTTGCAGTTAGTCGCAGTTAGTTGGGTGTGCACTTGGTATACTGTCCTTTCATTACAGAACCAACTCATTCATAAGTGAGAAAGGGGAGGAAGTAGGTGTGCAACGCACTAAAACAATCGATTTCATTTCATGGCCCAGTCTTCTTAAACTTCTTCCAAGAGGTTTGATAAAGCATTCTTAAAATGGGGAGATGTTACCAGTGCTGGAATTTCAAAAAATCTGGCTCGGGAATCCAAAATTTTGCTCCGGATCTGGCTCGGGAATCCAAATTTTCGCTCCGGATCTGGGCTCCCATTATCCAAAATTTATCTGGCTCCCGCTCCGGGAATCCAAAATTTTTGCTCCGGATCTGGCTCCGGCTCTGGAAAGTCAAATTTTTCGCTCCGTATCTGGCTCCCGCTCCCATTATCCAAAATTTCGCTCCGGATCTGGCTCCCGCTCCCATTATCCAAAAATTTCGCTCCGGATCTGGCTCCCACTCCCATGATCCAAAATTTCCGCTCCGGAACTGGCTCCGGCTCGGAGCCGGAGCGGAGCCGGAGCCAGAGCCGGAGCAGAGCGGCTCCGGCGAAGAAAGAAATATTTGATAGACTGGGTGTATATAGAAGTAAGTCGATAACAATAGACGAGAGCAAAAAGAGGGAAAAATAGGTGCCATAAATTAAAATAGATGCCATACTCTATACTTTATTGCAAAGTAACAAAGCTCCAAACAGATGTAAATAGGGTCACTTTCTTCATCGCCCGATAGTAGAACATCTTGGAACCTCTTCTGCAGCGCTTCTTTGAGTAGAATGGCAATAGGGTGGGGCGAACAGCTGAAATTATTTAATATAAGTTGTTCAAATTGATGGTACAATGCCTCACCTCATATGTTCAATCACGACTGGATTCCACAGTAGAGAAGAGATATGGTTGACGAGGCAGACGATTGTAACTTCTCCGAGAACAGTTGAATGGGCTTGAGTAGAGTGACCACCTTTTCCATAGTCTCCAGATCCCTCTTCGTGATAGGCTCCCTGTCCAATTCTAGGCAGATCTGGCTGAAGCTCGGGCCAACTTGAAGGACTCGGGAGTAGGCAATCTCTGTAGAAGACCATCGTGTAGTAGCGGGAAAAAGAAGGCGTAATCCAGTGAGTGTGACAAGCCTCTCCATTGCCAGATGGGATTTCGAGAATGAATTGAGCGAAGTGAAAATCCTCTGTAAAAGATTTTGCAGGAAAGACAAGCGAGGAAAACAACAAAAACTAACCTTTCTCAGAGCTGCCATTTCTGGATCCCTCTCGAATGTATCAACGCCCACCACAAGCTCCAGTCGATGCGCGGCGCACTTGATTTGCTTGTTGAAAACAATTACCTGGGTGTTTACACTTAGGTACCACCACGAAGGTACTTCCATCTTGCTACCACCACCTAGTTACGACCACATGATTACAAGGACGCGGCGTTGCAAGCGCGAATGATCAACTGAGGCGCAACACCATCTTCTATGTGAGGCTCGGCCTGCTTCAACAACCCTAGCAGCACGACTGAAAAAAAAGTAAAAACAAATTGAATTTTTCGCAAAAAAAATTGCTTGCTGGCAGTGTTCCAATCTCCAACTTCAGCATCCTGACTCTTGGTAATGTCACACATAGTCAAAGCTGCGGGATAGATAATATCGAGAAGTTTCAAGATGGCCGTACGGTCGTTGAAAATAGTAGTCTTGCCTTGGAAAAACAGAAACAGAAACGACAGAAATACCCTTGCGATCCACAATTAGCTTGTCCATTCCACGTGGTTCTAAGGTGGTACGCGCGCTATCTGCCACAGCACAACAAGCATTGATATTGCTGAGAACCTGGCCCTTCCCCTGTTTGCTTTTAGTACATTAAAAAAACGCATAATGTACATTTCTCATTTGCTCAAAAAGTTGAAAATTAAACACAAAACAGACGCTAAACTTCGTATTTATGCAAATTTTCAACAAGTATTTCATTGGAATCTATCTACATATAGTATTTGGACTACCGTCTGTCACGCTCTTTTTCTAAAAGGCTCTTTTTCTCCCAATTTTTGCAAACTCATGTCGGCTATCTTTCAATAACCCTCAAGTACAACATCTCAGCTCTCTTTTAAGCAAGAATACGTATAATTGAACTCGCTTCCAAAAAAAAATTCTTGCCCGTCAAATTGGAGATGGTAGATTTTAGCCTGGATTTTCGGTGAATGTTTGTGTTCAAGGGCTATTTTTAGCCAGTTGTTGCAAACTTATGTCCAATATCTCACCGGAACACTTAAGTCCAGCATCTTAGCTTCTTTTCGAGTACAAACATGAATAATGGAAGTTTTTTATGAAAAAGTTTTTGTTGCCTTCCGGATTGCAAGTGTTTGTCAAATTATAAGGTGCAGGGTGTCTCAAAAGTTTTGGTTATTTTTCGTAAATTCACACAAATATTGCGTAAATCAAATTCTTGTTTGTAACTCCTCTCTGGCGGTGGCACCCAGGTGGTGGCACCCAGGTGGTGGTACTTCCAAAAAGGAGGGTATGCTTAGTCCTGTCAACGAAAAAGACGAAACAATGTGAAACTTTTCGAAGTTTTCTCTGACGAGTCCCGCTTCATTAAGCAAATTGAATATAATACGGGGTAGTAACAAAGTGATCTTATGTCAGGGCTCTCATCTGTACTTATTTATAATATTTGTACTCATTTTAAGACCTTCAATCTTGCAAAATTTGAATGTACTTATTTATAAGATTTGTACTTATTTTCGCCTTGTGTACTTATTCCGTACTTATTTTTTGATTTGGCTCCAAAATTGTAAAAAAACATTCGAATTTTTCAAAATTTTCGCATGCGGCGCAGTTCTTCGTTCAATTTTTTTTTCATTTGTATCTGCTTTTCTAAATTTAATTTTGGTTATTTAGGATAACGACTCTCTTCACAGTCTCTATCGACTTGTCAGCATTATTCTCTCAAATCAACTGGCCAATGCTTTCGTAGAGCGTGTATTTTCTTTGTGCAAAGCGCAGTGGACGGAAGCAAAGAACTCACTACCGGTCGACTCTGTCAAGGCTCCCCTCCAAGTGCGCGTCAACTTCGATATCGACTGTGCCGGCGTCTACCACCTGCTCATGAAGGATAAAGAACTTCGGAAGAAAATTCATGGAGGCGAAAAATATGCTTAAAATTCTTTTGCTTCATTTTGTTTGCTTGAAAATATTATCTTATGTTGTACAGTCGAGTCTCGATACAACGAACCCTCAAAAAGTTAGTTCCCACCTCGGGTCCGACACTTTTTTTAGCTCGATTTTTGAAGCTTTTTGCCAGTTGTCTTCGGTCAGTCTAGTCCGAAATATCGCAATGATTTAGATTTTACCGATCGATTTTGTACATAACAACAGTTTTGCCGATAAGACCCGCGGGTCTCGATATAACGAACACTTATTTTCCAAAAAGGTAAAATGAGTGTTCGTTATATCGAGACCCGCGGGTCTTTTCGGCAAAACTGTTGTTATGTACAAAAGCGATCGGTAAAATCTAAATCATTGCGATATTTCGGACTAGACTGACCGAAGACAACTGGCAAAAAGCTTCAAAAATCGAGCTAAAAAAAGTGTCTGACCCGAGGTGGGAACTAACTTTTTGGGGGTTCGTTGTATCGAGACTCCACTGTATAATAATTGATTTTTACGTGTTTTGGAAAATGTACTTATTTTTTTGGTTCAAAATCTTATTTTTTTCTCAAAAATGTACCTTTTTTTGAAATTTTGAGATGAGAGCCCTGTCTTATGTGTAATTTTGAGAGACTTAACTTAGCCTTACGCTCATGAATATACGTATATGGCCCAAAAATTACCATACGGCCATTTTAAATTTGACTTGCAATGGCGCACTTGACAATTACGTGTAGACGAAGAAAGATTCAGTAATAAAAATAAAATAAAAATGTGAAAACACGAATTAAATATTTTTTTTCAAAAACCAAAATTGTAATAAGTAGTTTTTTTAAGGCGCCCGTGGCGCATGTTTTGCTAGTGTTGCATATTGGTCAAAAAAATGTGAACACACCAACAACTCAATATCAACATTATGCAGCACAAATTATGAGAATTCAACAAATACCTTATGTTAAACTAGCATTGAGGAAACATAATTATTATTTTGTAAAATTTAACTTGATTTCTTTATGCCATTTTTGGTGGGAACGGCTCGAAGTTTGGCATGAAAAGCATCCACTCTCTTCCTGTGTATGCCCAACATGCCTAATGGCACAAATATTTGCTTGAACAGCCAGAATCCGATCAGAGTTCCAAAGGCGACCTAAATGTTTTAGAGGATATAAAATTGAAATTTTTTAGTCATGTTGCTGAGCTTCACAGTTTTTTCCAATATTTTCACCCATGGTATCTTGACCAAAGATGATAGATGTCTTCATTTATAAGCAATATTTTGATTTCGGATTGAAATCCTGATGTTCAAAAGTCGAAAATCAGAAATTCTGGACTAATTCAGACCAATTTGTCGAATTTGCAGGGAAACTCCGTAAGCTGTAAAATTGAATTAGCAAATCTGTAAATCCTATTTTGTGGAGCATAGTCAATTTACTTATCGTAGCTGCAAGTGTTTTTCCCCAAAGTCGAAAAAGATTTTTCAGCAAAAATTCCTCGCCCATTAAAAAGGCACCCATAGACGAGGGCCCAAACCACAGAGGATAATAGTTGAAAATTGTTTTTTGACACTATGAACCGATAAAAATTTAAGAATTTTGACAAATTGAGTCGATCTCTAAAAGCCGTTTTTCAAAAATGCGTTGTACAAAACAAAACAAAAGTTCCAAAAGTCGTGAAACATCCTGTAAAAATATTTTTAAACTAAAAGGGACCAAGGCATTTTGCATGTTTCTTTGCTGAAAGCTCTTAATTTTTTCGGACTTTGGGGAAAAATCCTTCCGGATACGATAAGTAAATTGACTACCGTAATTTCTCTAATAGAAGCTCACCCCCTGATTCAAAATCGTGTTTTGGCGTTGTATTTTTGACCTATTCTTCATAGACTATTCTTAGCCATGTTACCCCTCATTTTGTAGCTAGTGAGATGAGCTAAAAATTCGGTGGTATCTTGCCTAAGAATAGTCTTTGAAGAATAGGTCAAAACACAATGTCAAAATACGATTTCGTTGGTCTTCTATTAGAGAAATTACGGTATGCTCTACAAGATAGGATTAACAGATTTTAATATTGGGTTGGCGCATAATTAACGTCGGTTTTTTTATTTGCACACTATTCAACAACAACCCAAATACAAGTCCGCCTATAACATTTCTGAATATTATTCTGGAGCATATTCACCCTCTACATCAATAACAGCTTCCCATTTGCTCGGTAGCCGATCAATTCCGCGAGCGAAGAAGTGAGCATTTTTTGACGTAATCAGAAATTGTGGCCGATATTAAAGCGTGGATTACGTCAAAAATGCTCACTTCTTGATCGGCTACCGAGCAAATGGGAAGCTGTTATTGATGTAGAGGGTGAATATGCTCCAGAATAATATTCAGAAATGTTATAGGCGGACTTGTATTTGGGTTGTTGTTGAATAGTGTGCAAATAAAAAAACCGACGTTAATTATGCACCAACCCAATAATTCAATGTTACACCTCTCGGGGTTTCCTTGCTAAAGAGTATTTTTGTTTAAAATTTACTAAATTATAAAAAAATAAAAATACCTGAATATCGTGCAAGAAACAGCCAGTTGATATGCGGTAGTTGCCAATAATATGGACAGCTTGTCTAGCGTAAGTGGCTGGATCAATCACTAGAATGTTATTGGCTTCTTCTTTTCATAAGAAGCCATTTTGGTGGCTACCAGAAAAGGGATCAAGCACTAAAATTATGCGTCTTTTTCACACATTCCACTTCTTATAAAAAGCTACCTGAAATTTCACATTGGTGCTACCGAATTCATCAGCTAAAGAATCGGAGAAGAAGCTTAAAGCTGCTTTGCTAGCTGGATAAGTAGACAAGTAGGGCAGAGGCCTCCATCCCTGCGCATTTTTTAATTTTGAATAAAATTTTGTATTTTTTGCTGAGTAAATCGTTACAGTGATTGAAGCTACAGACACCACAATGCCCAAATCTCGTTTCAACATGCCCGGTAGGACCAGCTCAATCATCTAAAAATTTGTTTGCAGTCAAACCTTGCGCTACTAACTTTATTATTGGGACAAAATTATCAGGGTCTGTTTTAGAATATTTCTGTATTATTTTCGAATTGAACCAATTACTGAAAAAGTTTCTACAAATATGCTTTTTTGTAGGCATTTTTTATGTGAAAGGGGAACGGCATTTTGTGAAGATACTTTTGCGTAGCCTTGGGAGCAGGTTAGCATGGACTCAAAAATGTGTGCCAAGGATTTGACAACAACCTTTTTAGCAGAGATTATTACAAATTCAAATTTTTTGCAGTTTTTGTCAAAAGTCAGGGCCAAGTCATGGCCAAGTCAGGCCAAGTCAGGGCCAAGTCAGGGCCAAGTCAGGGCCAAGTCAGGGCCAAGTCAGGGCCAAGTCAGGGCCAAGTCAGGGCCAAGTCAGGGCCAAGTCAGGGCCAAGTCAGGGCCAAGTCAGGTCCAAGTCGGGGCCAAGTCAGGGCCAAGTCAGGGCCAAGTCAGGGCCAAGTCAGGGCCAAGTCAGGGCCAAGTCAGGGCCAAGTCAGGGCAAGTCAGGGCCAAGTCAGGGCCAAGTCAGGGCCAAGTCAGGGCCAAGTCAGCCAGGGCCAAGTCAGTCAGGGCCAAGTCAGGGCCAAGTCAGGGCCAAGTCAGGGCCAAGTCAGGGCCAAGTCAGGGCCAAGTCAGGGCCAAGTCAGGGCCAAGTCAGGGCCAAGTCAGGGCCAAGTCAGGTCCAAGTCAGGGCCAAGTCAGGGCCAAGTCAGGGCCAAGTCAGGGCCAAGTCAGGGCCAAGTCAGGGCCTTGATTCTCGGTTATTGAAAAAGAAAATTTCGACTGATTTATTTGATTAAAGTCTGTTTTAACCACTGATTCAGACAATTTTTTCGGTCAAAATTCTGAGTTTTTTTTGACTCAAGTTCTGCTTTGAAGATTTCGCGTCTGGTCACCATGTGTTGTCCGCACAACTAATGGCTTTGACCAGAATGATAAATTTTAGAATCAACCATAAAATGGACGAACTGAAATAATTTTAAAAAATTTAATTTTCACCCTAAATAACACAATGCAACCACAAACAACTAGACCAACCTTGACTGCCGACATCAAATTCACTCTCAGAATTTTGGAAGGCAAACCAGCCGGCAATTCTGCAAAGTTAGCCACTCTTTCCGGTGCAATTCCAGCACAATTTACTAAACAAAACAATAAAGCAATATAACACAGACTTTTGAAGCAAATACTCACTCAAAATGCCTACAGGAATTTCGGCTAACTCAGCCGGCAATTTATCATAGTTATCGCTTTCGAAGTCGAATTGTGCAGTTTTAACCACACAACTATAGTTATCTGCTGAAAAAAATAATCTTCATACTTACTATAGCGCCAATTTCGTCGGGACCAGTGTTGTTCCGGCGCCGGCGCTGCCCCGACAAAAAACAGCGCCGACCCGGCGCTGTTACTAGTGGTCATAAATCCAATTGCGGCCCAAATCTCATAAAATTTAAAGGTTTGCTTAATTTCAATCCAAAATTTATAAATATCTAAATTTCGGCACTTATGCCGTTGGGCCCCCCCCCCTCTATTTTGGCACTTTTTCACATGTGTGTTTATTGTGTTCGTCTATAAATTTTTTTGTTACTAGATACAATATTGGCAATGGAAGAGCTTCGAAACACAACTCTAAAAAAATTGTACGAAAAATTGAAGTGGACAAATGAAGAATTCATCGAATAGAAGGGGGGGTCCCAACGGCATAAGTGCCTAAATTTCCTTTTAAATTTTCCGTAACAATTATTCAACATTATACTTGTCGATATACCTGCTTATAAAAATACAATTTTTTTGTAAAATATACAGCAAAACCAAATTTTCAACCCGGCGATGGCGTCGGCGCCGGCGCTGGGGCTTTTTTAAAAAGAGGTCGGCGCCGGAACAACACTGGTCGGGACACAAACTTTTTTTTTACTTCAAACCCCAATTACAGCCAATTTTTGTGAGAAAGTCGGTGTAGATGATTTATAATGGTGAAAACTAGAAAACCTTAGCTACAAAATGAGTTATCAACCAGTGCATTTAAAAATGTGTAAGGGGTCCAGCTTGCCCAGAGAAGCTCTAAGCTCAGTGATTTTCTAGAAGGATTTTTGCATGAAATTCCGACTTCAAACCCCAGTGAGAGCTAAATTTTTGTAAAAGAGTTAGCGTTGGTGTTTTGAGTTGTTGAAAATTAGAGAGGCTCAGCTAAAGAATGAGGTATCAATTAGTAGATTATGAAAAGTATGAAGGGGAAAAGTAGTCCGGACGAGGAGTACCCATGTTGGGGTAGGATGGGATAACTTAGGTGGTGGTTGCCAAGAGTGGTACCCAGGAGAAGGTAAACAGGAGGGAGTAGCCAGGAGAAGGTGCCCAGGTGAGGGTACATAGGTGGGGGTGCCCAGGAGGGGGGTACCAAAGTGAAACACTTCGGATGGACCACTCAGGTGGTGATACCCAGGAGAAGGTACCCAGGTGAGGGTACATAGGTGGGGGTGCCCAGGGGGTACCAAAGTGAAACACTTCGGATGGACCACTCAGGTGGTGATACCCAGGAGAAGGTACCCAGGTGAGGGTACATAGGTGGGGGTGCCCAGGAGGGGGGTACCAAAGTGAAACACTTCGGATGGACCACTCAGGTGGTGGTACTCAGAAGTACTAGGTGGTGGGGGTAGCGGTGTGGTGTACTCAGGTAGTGATACTCAGGTAGCGGTGCTCAGTGAGCGTAGGTTGTGCTCAAGTAGTGGTACTTATGAAACGATTCCAGGTAATGTTACTTGGATGTTGTTACTGAGATGGTGTGTGTGGACATGCCGTGAATGCGGCTGGCGCCTTCCTAGTATTATATTATTTTTTACAAAACTTACTCAATTCCTGTGAAATACTGTCCAGTTTGGACTGATTTCTGCCTATCAAATAGAACTTGATGATTCCCCTTTTCTTGGCTAATTCCAGCACATAGGCTCGACCTATTCCATCTGTGCAGCCGGTCACTACTAAAAAATTAAGGGTTTTAAATATTTTTAAGAAAAAGAGTTTTTTAAGCAACCTGTCCATGTGTTTCTGAAAAATTATTATGTGTTTCTGAAAAATTAACAAAATTCTACTAAATTTAACAGTGATTTAAAAGTTTCGGAATATATTTTTGGCTATAACTTTTGTCATAGTCTCAAAGAGGCGTGAACTTAAATTGAAAACCAACCTTTTTGTAAGTAATTTTACCAGTTTTTACCATATTTGTTAGATGGTGGTAAATTACCGTTTCGAGTACGCGACTTTTCCCTGTGAAGAACGTTTTCTCGTAAAAGAGAACGCGACTTCAATTTATTCTCAATCCGCGCTTCATTTTTGACGTTTTCATGTTATTTTCGGGTGTAACATGTATCGTCCAAAAAAAGTGAACGAAGTAAATGGAAGTACGGATTGTGGTGGTACTAAGGTATTAACTAGGTAGTGATGCGCCTCCTAACATGGTCTCACAAGGGACCACAGGCGCCTATCGGCGCCTCTATAGTATTTCGAAATTTCAATGAGGGGCTATGACTTCATTCATAAAAATAGGTATATCCCTATTAGAACTCATTTTTTCGCCTGTTCTTTTTAAAGCGAAAGCTGACATTCTGGGGAACACGATGGTATTAGCGACAAAAGTGATTTCGCTATCTACGACCCGTTCTGGCCTTCGAAGTAAAAAGCGTTACCCATACACCCACCCACCCACACATGCCAAATACTATATAAGATTCATCTCGTCGCGTCTCATCACTCATCACATAGTCACTTATAAAAATTGTACGCATGTATACTAAACCCTGTTGGTGTTGGTTTAATTGGTTCGTACTCATTTCATCACAACTCATTTCATCCCGAATAAAAATCTCAATCCAGCTTGAACTAAGCTCTAAACTGAGTCGGAAAACGCGTTTGAGCCCGTCCTAACATAAGCTGACCTAAGCCTAAGCCTAAAAACTCGAGTTTGAGCTCAAAAAAGTTGGGATGAAATGAGTTGTGACGGAAGTTGCGGCAATGGGTACCACTATCTAAGTTTAACTAACTGGGTACCACCAACTTAGTACTACTGTTTAGGCACCACTTATTGAATACCTCGACACTGGTAGCACCACCTGGATACCACTTTATATTAATTAAGTGCCACTACCTAAGCACTTCCAGCTGAGTACCGATGTTTAGTCACTGCCTTGGTTATATGATCTAAGTACTACCTTCTCGGTAGTAATACTTTCGAATTACCATTTACCGCTTACAGAAAAACGGTTTTATATGGACATGTCCGTCTCCCTTACCGTTTCACAACCCTAGTTTTAACACATCGATCTAGCTGGTGAGCTTGTTTACCGTATTTACTCTATTAACTCTCCTCTCCCAGTGGGACTTTTGAATTTTATGGCATTGCCTATCAACCCACTTTTTTAAATAGACTCTTGAGCATGTAACATACCAAAATGTAGCTGGGAATCTGGGCTACATTAGTATGCTACATGATCAAAAATCTATTTAAAAAAGTGGGTCGATAGGCAGTGCCATAAAATTCAAAAGTCCCACTTTGGGAGAGGGGAGTTAATAGAGGAAATACGGTAATCAAAATTACACCTGCATTTTTGACTTTTTTTCAAATTTTTGTGAAAAAGGGACACAGAAAATGTAAAGAGGTTGGTTGGGCTTCATTTCAAGTATAAGTAATCGAAAAACACAGCGGTAAGATAATGGCCTAGGTAGTGGAGAAGCAGTGGTGAAAGTTGGTCGTGGGTTTGATACCCACTCGAGTCATATTTTTACTCCGCCTTTACTATAGTCGACCAAGTTGAATCTTTTATTTCACCAAACAACAAATCCTTTTCGAGCATCCTTATACTTGAAAACTCACTTGTAAGGCGTCAAATCCAAAGCAGTGGAAAAGAAGTGACCGCTCACACTCCTTACAACAATGCTTAAAAATTTGAGAATACGGAAAGTTACATAGGATTGCAATATCCAAATAAATAACTGATAGCCGGCACTCCACCACTCTAGTAGCATGTTCAATTTAAGACTGGTCTAAAATATAGTTTCATGTAGCAGTAAACCAACTTTCGGTGAAAGTTTTACTAAAAATCAGAGAATACAGTTTGTTAGTCAACCCCTGCTCATTTCCTGCCATCAATTATTGTCAGGGTCATTTGTTGTAAAAAGAAGGGAGAAAATAATGTGGGTTTGCGCCACCCTGTATGTCTAACAACAACAAGGCGAGACGGAATTGAAATGGGATTTAGAAGAACACTTTTCTGTTGCCTCTCGTTCTTTGGCAAATAAGGAGATGGACCAAAAGGTATGAAAAAAAATTGGAAACCAATTTTTTTATGACTTGGCTACAATTTGGCTGTTAAGTTTGAAAGCTGTTAAGGAGATAGTCTGGCACTATTCACCTTTAGGTACCCACCAAATTTGCCTTGGTCCCCCCTTTGGTTTTTTTCAATTTTTTTATTACTTTTTACTTTTTTTACTTTCATGTTTTCGTTTCATTGATGAATCATTCATGAATCGTAGGATACCTGAAAAAAAGGGGACCATGGAAAAAAAATTGAAAAAAAACCAAAGGGGGACCAAGGCAAATTTGGGGGGTACCTAAATGTGAATACAGTCAACCTCGATCGTTCCCGCCTTGGGTCCGACACTTTTTCACCCTGATTATCGAAACCACTTCTGTTTTGACAGTCTGGTCCCAAATATCGTTAAGATTCCGATTTTCCCAGTCGTTTTCAAAAACTGAATAATTTTTCCATTTGAAAATGAAAACCTCGATACAGTGGCCCCTATTTAAAAATTAAAGGGCCAATATATCGAGGTTTTCATTTTCAAATGGAATTCAGTTTTTGAAAACGAAAAATTCTTCACGATATTTGGACCAGACTGTAAGTGAAAACTTCGATATCAGTGAAAAAGTGTCGGACAACTTGAGGTTGACTAGGTTTGACTGTAGTGCCGATAGTCTCGACACGAAATGGGTAATCCAAATTTTGTATTTTTCAAACGTGGTTATAAAGCCATATTTTGTCGACAACTCAGTGTTGCGATGTCAGAAAATTTTGTGCAGAATGAAAAGTTGGATTGGCATCATTTATATCAGAATTTCTAAATTCCTTCAAAAAATGCCCTAAAAACCGAGGTGGAAAAGAAAAAAGCCATCGAAAAAAGTTGATTAGTTTTTTTTATTAAATTTCAATTTTTAGAGCATTTTTTGAAGGAATTATTGAATTCTGACATCGATAATGCTAATCCAACTTTTAATTCTACACAAGTTTTGCTTTTATCGCAACACCGTCGGTGCTCTAAAAATGCCCTAAGAATTGAAATGTAATTGAAAACTGATCGACCTTTTTCGATGGCTTTTTTATTTTCCACCGTGGTTTTCAGGGTATTTTTGAAGGAATTTCGTAATTCTGATATTGATAATGCTAATCCAATTTTTAACTCTGCACAAGTTTGTCTGAAATTGCAACACCGGATTGTCAACAGAACATAGCTCAAAACGACGGTACTTCCTTAGCACCCCTCTTTTTTCAAATTTTGGGCTTTAAAGGCTTTAAGGACTTTAAAGGGGCATACCAGCGCGTTACACTGCAATTAAGGCAGTGTAACGCGCTGGTGACCAGCATTTTTTTTCTCATAACTATTTTGTATAAGCGTTCTACCTAATCCGACAAAAGTTTTCTGCCTATTTTTTAAAAGTAGGATGAGGTCATAAATATCAAGGATAATTTTTGAAAAATAGCTGGTCCCGCCTTAATTTGCAGTGTAAGGCCCCTTTAACTATGCCCCTTAACAGCTTTCACCCCAACCCCCCTTTCTGAGTCCATTGTTTTAAATAGCGGGCTGTGGGTAGTCAAAGACTTTGCACCTGCATTGAGGCCCCCTATTGAAGAGATATTTTTCACTCCATCTTTAAACGTAACTTTTGAGCAATGCGAAACTTAAAGGAGGACGAAAACTGTCAGAAATCGGGTGCACCCCCGATATTGCTACTTTGGAAAAACTTTGCATTTATCCCAAACAAATTTGATTCCATAGTAGAGTGTAATGAATTTTAGGATTACCTAGTGTTGTGTGACCTATTTATTTCTCTTGCATCCTTTCCTTACTTATGTGCTCACAGAACAGTCAAAAGGATGCAGACAGTACTTGGAGCAGTAGCCAACACAAACACTTATTTGACACACTAAAAAAAGTATATTGGGAATTGGCTCATTTCTGTTAATCGCACTATTTTTTCTCAAATTTAAAAAATTTACTTTTATTTTGCTGAAATTTTATATTCACAAGCATTGACAAAAAATAAATTACTCTTTTTATGCCTATTATACCCTAACTGAGTGAGTTCACACACATTAATAAAATATCACAATGCCCGATTATCACAAGTATACAATTTGTAAAACAATTATTGTTGAGTAGAAAATTTAAAAAAAATACTGGAATTATTTAGATTTTGAAAATGGCGATTCTTTCAACATCTTCTTTGATAGTACCATCCCGGCTGACCACTTTAGAAAACAGTTTTAATATTACTTTGCTGGTCCAGTTGATGTTGTTCGATTGAGCCTGAAAGTGGGACAATAAATGTAGGGTTTGGTGTCTTCGAAATCCCAAAAATAAATTTTTGTACAGGGTTCAGGTCTGCACACTGTGGTGCGAATACGGAGGGTCAAATTACGACCTTATAAATAAAATTGATATACCATTGAGACGAAAGAGTTGAGCAGGCAATTTGAAAATGAGCTCAATGGAGGGCAGTTTTTCGTCAATTGGTCAGTGTTCATTAGCAATAGCTGGACTCTGAAAATTTGAAAACAAAATCAAACGCTTCTTTAAAGATAACTTTTTGAATGCATCAAATTGAAATACCGTATTTCCTCTAATTTAATGGACAAGACTTTTGGTTTCAACTAAAACTCTTTTTCCGACTAATTTTATATTTGAAATTTTCTTTCAGTTTTTGTCTTAAATTTTTGATTTTTAAATTACATGTAGCCCAAGATCTCAGCTTTCAAACGAGCTATCAAACTGAGGTGAAAGTTTTTATAAATGAAGAGATTTAGGGGGTTGAAAATAATATGTGTTATTTCGTCTCAACTCCTAAATCTCCGTTGAGAGAAGTTTGAGAGCTCGTTAAAAAGCTGAGATCCTGGGCTATTCGATAATACTAAAACTCTAAAAAAATAAAACAACGACTCAAAAATAAATGCAAATAAAAAATTAGTTGGAAAAAGTGTGTAGTCGGTGAATTCGTCCCCGGTGAACTGTCCCCCAGGTTAACCCCAGGTGAATTCGTCTCCAGGCATCTGTCCCAAAACCGCCAATTCGAAATTTCGAACAGGTTCAATCCAGTTGGCAGTAAAGACATTACCCTGAAGGGTTATCCACCCTAAACCCGAAATTTTTGGATTTCGCCGAAATTTGTTATAAACCTGTAACCTACCCAGAATGGTGAGATAAACACGGTTTAACACCGATAAACACAAAAATTTGATATCACATAGTAAAACCGCATTACCTAAGTGGTAAGTACTTTAACTACCATAAGGTAACCACAACCATACGGAAATACTCAGCCTGGCTCAGAAGCTTCAAACAGCCTTTGAAAAAGATAAGTATATTCAAGACAAAATAGATAAATCACACCTAAGTTCAACAAAATCCTCTGCGACATTTTCACCGGAGCAATGCAAAAATAAATGACCTATGCCGAAATTCATGGCTTGCGTCGTAGATTACTGGTTCATTTTCACAAACATGGCGCACGATTGATTTCATCAAGTGAAAGAAGCAAGGACGAAGTTGAAATTCAGAATAAAAATTTAAACAACTTCGAAATGTGTAAAAATTGGCTAATACTCACCTCGAAAGCATTCCACCCTGCCTTTTCAAAGTCGACAGCGATGTTGATTGGCCTGAGATAGGACGAATTCATTCAGTCTTTGCAAAACGAATGTACGAACAGGGCTTTCACGCTGCGTGCGAGAACGAAAGCCATGGGGACGAAAATGTGATATAATTGGACAAAGAATCCATAATTGAAAAAAGCAATGGTCGCATCTGCACCCCACTTGAATTGCCTTGCATGAAGTCTAAACATTTATCTGTCTGAAGATCTAAAATAATTTTCCAGTACAAGTAATCATCCAAGTTAAAAGCTTAAAAGTAGCTCCATCGTCAATTGTAACAAAATTTTATGATACATGCACTTGCAAACAGGTGTACTTTTTAAAATTAAAATAAGGCAGGAAGAAGTCTGAAACTGTGGAGAGTTGAAATCGTATCTTAGTAAACTTAAAACTTTGAATAAAACTCAATAAACGTGCCAAGACTTAAAAAAATTGGGGACGAATTCACCTGGGGACGAATTCACCGGGGACGAATTCACTGGGACGAAAACTGGGAAAAATAAAACAACGACTCAAAAATAAATGCAAATAAAAAATTAATTGGAAAAAGTGTGTTTTAGTCGGAAAAAGAATTATTTTCTAATTTAAGACACCAGACCCCCGGCCCCTCCCCAATCGTCTTTTTGACATTGTGTTTTTGACCCACTTGTTTAAGACTGCTCTCTACTAAAATTTGGCTACGTAAATTAAGCTTTTCAAAGCGTGCCTTCTAAAGCAGTAGAAATGGCCAAAAAAACCAAACTTTCAGGTCTTTCGTAAAAAGAAAAAACAGAATAAAATAATTTTTAGATGCGGGGAGAGGCGGGGATGAAATTTGATAGAGACGGGGATGCGGGGAAGGGGAGAGCCAGTTTTTCGATGCGGGGAGCGAGAGATAGAGTACGGGGACGGGAACCGCGGCTAACCCTAGTAGGGATGACGCAGTGGGATGGTTTTCCGGGCTTCCATCCCCAGTCGAGGGTATCTCTGACCGACTGTTACTTGTTCAAAATTTTTATGGAATTTACTTTTTTTTTACCTGACAT
The DNA here is from genome assembly GCA_029231635.1 of Ditylenchus weischeri. Classification (NCBI taxonomy): domain Eukaryota; kingdom Metazoa; phylum Nematoda; class Chromadorea; order Rhabditida; family Anguinidae; genus Ditylenchus; species Ditylenchus weischeri. The sequence goes on along the minus strand of JAMRYI010000504.1, from coordinate 63,298 downwards.
GTGTAAGACAGAGGCCGTAAAACCCAAGTGCACCCCCTAATGTCTGCAAATTTTAATTTCTGAAACCCCACCTATTATACACAAACGGGTCGTTGGTCACAGAGCACATGATCAACAACATGAGCATTTGAGCAAACGCAGTATTTTGCACCTGACTCAGCTTGGGTAACAAAGATTTGCCACACATCTCCAAGCAATTCTTCGGCTGCTCCATGGCAAGCTTCAGCAAAAACTTGTGGAGCAGAAGTAACAAGGCTCTGTCGAAATTGCTGATTTGGGGGAGAATTGATTGGTTTGTGAGCTGAACATCTTGACCGGGCAGGGAATCAATGGATTCAAATATTTTGCTGGTGGAGTTCTGTCTTTGCACTCCTTGACTGGAATGAGCAGCTATTGGTGCAATCAGATTCCAGATGTTTTCCAACACTGTCTCTTTGACCCACACCAAGCAGATGAGGTCGGCCAGCACAGGTACTACGTCCGCACACTTGCTGGGAGTGGAGTAGAATGATAAACTAAATTTTATGTAATGCAAGAACTGGGAGAAACTTGCGAAAACGACATACAGTCGAACCTCGATTTAACGACACCCCAAGGGACCGGCTTAAGGGTGTCGTTATAGCGTGGTGTCGTTATATCGGGGTGTCGTTATATCGTGGTGTCGTTATATCGAGGTTCGACTGTACCGCATTCGCTATAATGGACGCACCCCCTAAATTTAAAAAACGTGTCTGTGGCATTGTGTTTTTGACCTACTTTTTGAGGATGATCTTTGGGCAAGTTACTCCTCAAATTGTAGCTCATTTCTCTGGCTACAAAAGAATTGGTAATTTGCCTAAGAGTAGACTTCCATAAGTGCATTAAAAACACAATGCCACAAACACGATTTTGAACGAGAGGGGGGGGAGGGGGAGTGCGTGTATCATGCAGAATACGGTATAAATAGAGTTGTCGAATTGACCAGTCAAAATCTTTGGTCAAATGCCCTATCGGTCAAATTCTCCCGTTTTAAGTACCACAGTCTGTCAAAACAAAAAATGTGCCCAAACACATTTAAAGCCGATGGGAATATTTCGAAAGGCAGGTACCAGGTCAATTCAAAAAACAATTATTTTGAAATAAAAATTTGTTGAGTACTCAACCGGCTATAAGTAATGAAAATCACTTTTTTGAATAGCTGGCTCAATGGTAAAGCAGCGGCGGACTGTGAAAATCGAGATAAAATTCCGATTCGAGGCATTATTCTTCCTCGACTTTTACTAAAATGCGTCATTTTAATTCTCGTTTGTATTGACCTGGTATCCGCCTTTTAAAATATTCCCATCGGCGACGAGCATGCCCCTTTAACACATTACTTTTAACTTTATTTTTTAATTTTTGCTTGAAATTTCAAATTTTTCATAATTTGAGGAAAATTTTAAATTTTGAATTCCTATTTGAAAAGTTAACTATTAGTTAATTAGCTAACTATAAAATTGCTCATTTTAATGAAAAGAATTTGACCAATTTCTATACTACGGGTCAAATTCCCATTTGACCGGTCAATTGACCGTTGGTCAACCCTTGGTATGACAAAACAAAATTCACATATTGCCAATTAGTTTGTCAAAATCTACTAAAACTCCAACACTGAAGGCTTCTGTTCAAATACAACTTTTTATGGTTAGTTTCCCCTTAGCTTGGTAATATTTTTGGAATGCTTCTAACGTGGTCGAAACTTGGGACTGTAGCTGCAGCTAATATACAGGGTGGCCCAAGAAATTCCCCTGATTTAAAAAGCTAAATTCTCGAAAATTTTTTTTTGACCAAATTTGTTGCAATGTTGCAGAGGAGTACCCAATTAAGCCTTAGGGATTGTAAAAAAAAAGAAAATTAGTGAGCCAGACAGTAAAAAACATTCTCACATATTCAACAACTTCTGGAAATCTTGGCTAAAACTTTTGTTGACCAGATAGGCATATTCACCTCCTTCTTGGAGTTCTAAAGTATAAGAATAGGTTGATAAGAGTAATCTCAAAAATGTCTACCACTACCTTTGTAAACACATGTTATATACACAGAAAGAGCAAATGGCAGATGCGATGGTCTCAGTTGGAAAGTGTCAAGCATTCTAAACTTAAATCGAAATGAAATCAAGCCAGAAATGACAAATTAATTTACCCAGCGCTATATGCCGAAACTTGGGACTGTAGCTGCAGCTGTGGATGACCAAAGACTCGATCCCTCTGCTCAACAACCGTTTGTGCCAGGTAGCCAGCCTTGGGTCTACAAACAAATTGGAGACTATCTGAAAAATTAACAACTGGATATTTGAAGAAAATAGTAGAGATTAGCCATAAACCTTGATAAAGTTTGCTTTGTGCATAGAGTCAATCGGCAGGGCTTCTTCAACCACCCTGAATCCCACTGCCCACACCACCTTGTGATATTCAATGGTTTCTGGCGAGCTGAAAAGGAGGAAAATGACAACTTTCTCGAGACCAAAAATCTGCTAACCAATCAGTCAAAATGTCGGTGGGTCTCTGAATCCTGGCTAGCTCGGACATGACGAAGTCAGTCACCGCAATAACAACATTTAATACATTGTCTAACGCCAGAGATTGTAGCAGATGACTGAAATAAGTAAAACTTTGAATGGTGAAATGTGATAGCAAGTCAACCAACAGAATTCCATAAAATTGCAATGTGCCTAAATGAGATTGAGATAGTTGGACCGTTTCCTTGCATTTCAGAAACTTAGCAATGAACCGGGAGCTACTCTGCTTCAGTGTTTAGCGAGGAGGAAGAATCAAGCAGCTCTTTCTGGAAAATGGTAAGGTTAGTGATAAATAAAAATTTATATCGTTTTTGGTCTAATTAAATATCGTTTTTAGTCTATTTATATCGTTTTTAGTCTAATTAAAGCCAGGACTGCACGGTCCTTGATAGAGCCGCCGAGGACTCTCTAGGAAAACTTTAGGTCGATTATTGAGTGTAAAATCAAAGTCGGTTGAGATCATAACTGTTAAGAAAACTCAAGAATAAAAAGCGGTGCTACCGAAGAATCCGGTCCCATTTTTGCCTTGGTCCCCCTTTTTCTTTTTGCCCTGCTTCCCTGTTATTGTTTTGGATTGTCTAAAACCTACCCTATCGCAAAAAAAACAACAGGGGGACCAAAGAAAAAAACAACAGGGGAGCAACGCAAAAATGGGACCGGATTCTCCGGTAGAACCTAAAAAGCTCTGCAAAATATTTACTCTGTCACGAGTACAGACTCTCAAAGTTGAGGGCTTGGCTTTATTAGGTCATTATCTTGTGACCCTCTGCTCTTCCAACTGGCCAAAATCTTGAACTTTCGGAATGTTTTTTGGAAAAGTTTACGGTTAAAGATTTTTTCAATTTTTTGGCTAAATTACCATCTTCTTTCCAAAACCTGAGTCATCGACACAATTTTGTCAGAGATAAGTGCTGTACTGGGGTCGGGGTACGGCCAGTTCGCGATGGTTTTTTCGCATTTTGGTCACTAGGGCTAGGCAAGCAGAGTCTCTATATACATTCGGATGCCCCGAAAAACAAAAAAGACAGACAGTGAACATAGTTTTGTTAACTGGGGCCTGCCGCATAAAAAAACTCTGGTATGTATACATTTTTATGCATCCAGAGTCAATTTCGAGTGATTTGTGTCTAAGGTATATGGGTGTGCGCATCTCAACTCCAAGTCACCAAGCCCCCGACGCCACCTTGGGGGGCGCAGTGGGCTTGAGAGTTAGAGGTGCGCGCACTCACTCACCTTAGACATAATTCCGAGAAGTACTCTTGAGCATAAAATGCATTTAGAGTCTCTTTTTGCCCAGCCCTAGTGACCAAAACGAAAAAAAACCATCGCGAACTGGCCTATCCCTAGTAGCGTCAGTTTCTATGTAATACCCAAATTTTGATTGAACAACTTTAGTCTTACCCACTCGACCACAGCAGCACACTTCAAGAGCATGTATATGAGATAGCCCTTTGCTAGATGGTCATCTAAGTATTTACTGGTAAACAACTGTCTCAACTTGGCAAATATAAGGTAGTAAAAAGGTGACATCGTCGAACAAATCGGACAATATTGACAGCTGAAATCCTACTTTTTGGTTTCAAACTTTAGCATTGATACATACTGATTTGAGCATGGCGGAAAGTAGTGACACAGGCAGTTGCTCCAAGCCATTAGAGCACCAATGCATAAAGTTTTCGAAAAGGGCTTTCAGAGAAGAAGCTGTGTCCAATTCAGTGCTCATCTGGATCAAGTAGTTGCTGACAGTGGATCTATGCAGTTTTTTAGTATATTTTATATATTCTTTGATTCAAGTCTTACTTCATTTGCTTGTTGGACTGGTCGTTTGGCTCCAAAAGTCCTGTTATAGACCTGAAATTCAAACACAGATGTCATAAGTTTTTTTGTAGGGTAACTGAAAAAAGTGCGGCCATATGCGAAAAAGGGTACCGATTTTTCGTCTTGTCCCTCTCTGTTCTTTTTGTGGATTATGCAAAATCAAGAAAAACACTGTTGAGTGGGTTCTAACGTAAGTTAGCATTAGGGTTGTTACACAGTTAACTCGAATTTTCAATTTTTTTAAAATATTTTTTGATTTTTTCAGGTGTATTTTTTACAAAATTTTGAGCATGTGACCTCGCAACTAAAAGCCTAGGTCACTGGCTACACAGTGGTATAAAAATTTCCTTTCACAAAAATTGATCTATTTTGATAAAAACAATTTCGAGTCAGACAACTCGAAATCGAGTTGTACAACTCGATTTCGAAAAAGAAATTTTTATACCACTGTGTAGCCACTGAAACAGGCTTTCAGATGCGGGATCACATACTCAAAATTTTGTAAAAAAATACACTTAAAAAAGCATCAAAAAAGGCCGAAATTTTTTATCTGTGTAACAACCCTAGCTAGCATACATGTGCCTGAAGGTCATAGTCAGCACAACTACTGTAAAACTTTTGTAAAAGTACACATCGCGCTGGCCTACCCTGAACCTAAGGCTACGCTTAAGTATAAAAAAATTAATTGTTTTTGTACACAATTAAACATTTTTAAAAATTGTTGTAGCGAGTCATCGTAGCGAGTCGTATGCATACTTGCATGCGACCGAAAAACTAGCGGCGGCAGCGGTGGCGTTAGGTTCGGCATTAGGACATGAAATTATGCCATTTTTCCAACCAAAGGGGGGACCAAGGCAAGAAGCATAGTTGGGCATTTTTAAAAAACCACCACCGCCGCCGCCGCCACCGCCGGCGGCGCCGCCGTCACCACGGCCGCCGCCGGCGGCATAAAAAGTCTGCTAAATTTCACCGCCGCCACCACCGACGCCGCTACTCGCGCTAGCGCCGCCGGCAGCGCCGCCCTCTTGCGTTAACGTCAAAAAAAAAAAGTTTTAATAGTATAAGACTACAGTGAATGAACCAGTTATCTAGTTTTCATATTTTAATAAGATGACCATTTAAGACAAGCATTGTTTTACTATTTAATAAAATTGGTCCTGTCGGAGTTCTTCTCCCTGAAGAGAGCATAGCCATAATACTAAACAGTCTTTCACTCTGCACTTGCAGCTGGCGTTGCTAAGATGTCGAAAGCCATCTGAGAAATCGAGGAATATGTCTAAAAATGAAGTCATATTAATAAAGTCACTAAAGTTATTTGTATTTTACCTCGATTCTGGCTTTCCATTCAAGGCGACCCAGAAGAGTCAGTGAAAAAGCTGTAAATGATTACCTCAAAGAACAGAATGCTGGTGCTATTAGAACAACATGGCCAAAACATTTGGAAATGAATGCTCGAGACGCAGCAACTGGTTACGTTCACGAAAGTGCTTCTTCACGTTCAATTCCTTCACAGCTAAAGAGATAAACGGCATTGCAAAAGAAGCTGTTGATCTATATCTCAGCCAAATGCGAAAAGACTTACAAGACAAAGAAAAATTTAGAAAATTTTGTATTTAGTTATCTTTCATTGTTCGTTCTCAGCCATTTATTCTGACTATTTGTCCAATTGATATTTAAAAAAATCTGAAATTATGACATTTGAAAATAGTGCACTTTTGCGCAATCAAGAACACAAAGTTTTTGCCGCTAACGCCAACACCGGCGCCTCCACTGCCGCCGCCGCCGCCACCGCCGCCGCCTCCACGTGCGCCGCCACCGCCGCCACCGCCGCCGCTTTTTTAGTCTACCACCGCCGCCGCCACCACCGCCGCCCTCATATTCGCCGCCGGCGCCACCGCCACCGCCGGCGGTGCTTTATTTGCCGCCGGCGCCTGCGGCGCCGCCGGCGGCGGCGGCGATCCAACTATGGCAAGAAGTGAAAATTTGGTCAAAATTTTTTTTCTGAGATTTAAATGCCAAAAAAATTGCTTTTCGATTCTGAGTCGATCTGCGTTGACACAAATTCAAAAAAGGGCTTATAAAAAAAGTTATTTCGATTTAAAAGTGGGCGAAATTCTTGAAACATCCTGTACTTTTTAAATACCGTATTTCCTCTAATAGAAGACCCGGGTGTTATATTTTTCAACCTCGCTCTAGGGGGGTGTTATATTAGAGGGGGTGTTATAATAGAGGGGGGTGTTCTATATTTCAACCATGTCGCGCCAAAGTGAAAAGAACAACCAGAACAACATCCAAAATCATGACAACAACCAGGAGGTGGAAACTAATAATAAGCAACAACAACAAATAATAGACCAGGATGTGACAAATTTCGGTTGGTAGTGGTCTTAAGTTAGAGGGAGGTCTTATATTTTTCGTTCATCCTCTAGGGGGCTGTTATAATAGAGGGGGGTGTTCAATTAGAGGAAATACGATATTTTTAGCAATTTTCAAATTGCTCAAAGGAGCGAGTATTTTACGTTGGCGAGTTATTTCGTTGACTAGTTGGTTGCGTCCCAACTCGCGTCATGTAGTTTGATCAGTTGATCAGTATATTTAAGATATATTTTTTATGTGTGATGGCACGTTTAATCTCATTGTTGATATCTCTACTCTTTTTTAAGTTAGGTGTTCGATCATGCTAGGGAGAGAGATGAACACTCCTCTTTAAACCGCGTAGGTTTAGGCCAATTTCGATGCTTAAAACACAAGAATCAGGTTAGTTTTGCATCAAGACAACAATATTGTGACAATAAATATTCAAATTCCCGTCCATCTGTGAAATCAAGGGTACCTTACAGTCGAACCTCGATATAACGACACCCCAGGGGACCGGCTAAAGGGTGTCGTTATATCGAGGGTTCATTTGACTAGATTTTAGTCAAAGCTGACCAAATTTTTCAATTTTTGGGTGTCGTTATATCGATGTGTCGTTATATCGGGGTGCCGTTATATCAAGGTTCGAGTGTAACCCGTTGAAGGCCAAATTGATGAGTTGGTTCTTTTGGTGCAGTATTTATCGCTGGTCATTTTTGAATTATACATGATGAAGTTCATGACGTAGTTCCTCTCATCAGCGCCAAAATCGACTTCCGAAAGGAAGTGGGTCTAGTGGAGATGGTTATTATTTTATTAGAGGAGAGGCGGCAATTAGAGGAAGTTCACTAATTGAAGGAAATACGTTTAGTCGATATTAGAACCCGGTTCGTAAAGGAGGGACAATGCACTGAAGTTCTGCTGTAACGATTTGTGGAAAAAAACTTCGAAATGTCCTCTCAGCTGTTTCTTAAAATATCCAAAACACTAACCACAAGTAGTAAACGGAAGTCTGTCCCAGAGAATACACACCATCCTCTGTCTGGGAGTAGTCCAAGTTCTTGATGTAGATGGAAGCAGGCTGGTCATCAGACTCCAACCAAGCCTTCGAAATACTGGCCAAACGCCCATTTCTGCAATTCTTTGGTGCTAAATACTGACTATAAAGGGAATAAAAAAACCTACGTTGATTCTAAAAAAAGGTTGGCGTCCTTCCGACTACGATGCTTGACCAAATACCGATTGTTGGTGGTGTTACCGGGTTGTGGATAGAGAAGTGTTTGCACTAGAAGATTGGTGAGAGCTTCCACTGCAATGCTACTTGCTTGGATTTGCTGGAACACATTCTGAAATGGTTCATCATTACGGATATGAACTAATAAAAAAATCCAACCTGATTAGCTGGAGAAGCCAGTTCTTTCGCTCCGGTTGGAGTGGAAGAGAGTACTCCGAACAGAGACATCCAGCATTCCTCAAACTGATTCCTGCAAGTCCAGCCGAGCCAGAGTATTCTCCAGACAAAGTCCTCGAGCACGTCCACCTCTCCCAACATGTGAATATTAACTAGAGGCACAAAGATTTTGTCTTCTCGACAGCTGATGGTCAAGCTCCAGTCTAGCCTAAACAAAACCGCAATTATGGATAAAATACTAACTACAGATTGCTGAAATTTTCAGTTTTTTGTCTTTGATTTTCGGAGTGCATAGGCGTTTAAGCAATCTTTAAGAACCTTTTGAAACTTACGGAACTTATTTACTTTGGGAAGGGAGGAGGTTTCAGGTAGGATTCTTGTGACCTTAAAATACCTTTTTCAAACTGCCAGAAAAACCAAAAAATTAAAAAAGGCACAAATTGAAAAAACAAGAAAAGATTGACTAAATGATTACACACGGCGCTGGCTTGCCCTGCGCCTAAGGACTCGCATGAATTTGAAAAAAATTAAAAAAATGTGCTAAACAGCCAAAAAAATTCAAAAGGCGTGAATCTGAAAAGAGTGCCTCAAAACTGCTCAATCGATCCTATGCCGAATTTAGCCTGACTTCAACAAAAAAAAATTATAATTATAATAATATTATTATATTATAATAATATAATTATACAGAGTGGCGCATTATAAACTAGCCATCGAATTTTGGCCATAACTTTTTTATTTTTCAACATTTCGTCGATTTTTTTTTTAATTCGAAAGAGGAATGGATTTTGTAGCTGTTCTCATCGTTAAAAACATGTTTGATTAAAAAATTGATTATTCTTGAAATTTGATCTTCATGCAAGACGGTGCTCCTCCTCACTGGTCTTTGGCTGTGCGCAACTGATTGGATGAGAACTTTCCGCTCCGATGGATGGGTCGAGGAACGCCGACTGCTCTCGCTCCTTTTGCCTGGCCTCCTTATTAACCTGATTTGACGCCGTGCGACTTCTTTCTTTGGGGATGGATCAAGAGCCAAGTCTACACCACACCGATTGCCAACACGAATGAGCTTCGAGAAAGAATTGAACATGCCTTCGCAAGCCTTCCACACCAGATGGTAAACAGTGCAATCGGTGTGTATGAAACCCGTCTTGAATATCGCGTTGAAGTGAATGGAAATAGCGTTGAACAGGAATATGAGTGAAAAATTGTTGTTATTTTTGTCTGTTGATGTTTAGGTGTGTTCAGATAAAGATTTCTCTAAAAGTTTGGTATCAATCGATTTCTCATCCATTCTTCTTTCGAATGAAAAAAAAATTTCGACGAAATGTTGAAAAATAAAAAAAGTTATGGCCAAAATTCGATGGCTAGTTTATAATGCGCCACCCTGTATAATATAATAATTGTATTATTTTGAATTATAACCTACTTCAAAGCATTTTCCGGGAATCACACTCATTCTAGCTAGGAGAGGCAATCTCAACAAAGCTGGAAAAACATTGAAATCGTGATTTTGAAAATACGAATTATTTACTTTTGAAGGCTAGCACGACTTCTTTTTGCTGCACCAAATTGTTCCTGATGGCATGAACAATTCTCTGAACAATTAAGAACAGCTGGAGTATTTCTTCTTTGCGTAGCTCCATTTCTGTAGATACACTTTCGGTTTCCACCTGTACATTCTTAATCCATTGCTTGACCTTTTCAACTGATAATCTGTCCCATTTGTGCAGATCCTAAACCAACTTGTAACTGTAATTACAGCTATGGTTTTTTTACGACACCACGGTTTTAAGGCATTACTGATTTTATGACACCATGAGGCTACTTTGTATCCATGGTTGAATTTTGATCATACCCGCGGTTTTACAGCACCTACTCCTAACTAAGGTTGTCGAGCACTCGAAATTTTCGACCTTTGTTGGTATTAATTGTGCCAGTATCTATGGCAAATTTGAAATCATGACTCGAGTTTTTTTTCGAGCGCTCAAAATTCGAAAATTAATTTTAAATCGAGCGCTCGATTCGACAACCCTGCTTCTAACACTATCAAAATTGCTTCTGCGGGTGATTTTTTAGAGGAGGGGCTTTTCAGGTCTTCAATCTTCAGCTTCAACTCCTCTCCAGCTCGGGCTCCAAGTCGAAACTTTATTGTTTTTAGTGTACTCTTTCATTATTTATATTACATTAAGACAGGGCTCTGAAGTATGCTAATCAGCATTTTGCTGATTTTCCCTTTCTAGGCCGGTACTCACCATCTAAAAATTATGGTGAGTACGGGTAGAGGTAAGGGTAAAAGGTAAGGGTAAAAGGTAGAGGTAAAGGTAAGGGTAAAAATTATTGTGAGTACGGGTAGAGGTAAGGGTAGAGGTAAGGGTAAAAGGTAGGGGTAAGAAGATGGTGAGTACCGGCCCTGTTTAAAAATGCAATAAAATCCAAAAGTTAGCATTTTGATCAATTTTACTGATTTTTTACCCAAAACGTTGATTTTCGACAATTTCGACTTGGAAGCGCTGCATCCTAAAAAATTACAAAAAATGATTGGAAAAGTATGCTAGAATTCAGGGTTTGCTCTAAAACTTGATCTGGCTCCGACCGGGAGTATGAGCAAAAATTAAAAAAAAAAATCAGAGCCTAAGCCGTAGCACGTTTTGGGTTTGACTAGCACTGGTAATGCGGTATTTCGCTAGTCCCAGGTGCCCTTACAATTGACTGTCCACTTTAATTGCGTAAGTTAATAATCCAGTCACCTTGCTCATCACTTCATCCCACAGCACAGCAATAAATTGTCGCAAATGTTCGAGTAAGTAATAGTCACTCTCATAAGTTTGAAACACCTCTTTCCAGTTGAAAAAATATTTCAAAGCTTTGAAGTAGTCCACTGAAAGACTCTTTTTCTCCAGCTTTTTAGTCATCTAAAGCCAAAATAAATTATAAAGGCAAAAATTTACACCCAAAACCGACCAAGCACTCCAGAAAAACTTCATTGATCAGTCTCTCGACTGAGCTCCCGACCATATCTTCTTGTATGACGAAGAATTCCGGGTTTAGCTCGGACATTCTGGCCAACACAAAGATGCTTTCGTCACATTTTATTGCGTTAGGAGTGACTAGTAGGATAAGAATAGCATCTAGCACAACTTGGCCTGGATTGGGACATTCATTTGGACTGGGAAACGGCACATCTTTTAGATGGGCCGCACCAATAGCCCCACGAGTTTGGGTCTGCAGCCAATGAAAAAGCACTTTGAAAAAGTTGAGGTGGTGTTTTGGAGACTGAAAATGAGGGTTTATTAGGAATAAAGATTGAGTAGCAATTTCCTTACAATTTTCGGTATGATAGCCAAAATTTCGAGACTGTCCTGAAATAAAACCAATTTGGATCTAACAAATTAGAGACTATTCGGATTGGCTAGGTGATATTTGGCAGAAACGTCATTTCACAAACTTATTATTTGTCAACAAGGGACCACAGACGCCTATCGGCGCCTCTATAGTATTTCGAAATTTCGATAGTGCATTCATCGTGAAAAACTACGCGTCTATCTACGTCTACGTTCTTTTCGAGACATCGCAAAAATGGCCATCGTTGGAAGCAGAAAAACCATCCTCCAGGCCTACCCCAAAATCCTCCAACTCCAATTTTGAGGGACCACAAAAGTTTTTCTTTTTCGAAGACATTTTCCTGGGTCTCGGCATAAAAAGACGCTGAATTGTCTGAAGTTTGGGGTTCCGTCGAGACATTGCCGAAAATAATCGGAAAAATAAGCAAAAATGGCCTGAATGTGGTCAAAATGTCCATTAAAAAGTAGGACGGACACATGCCAAATACTATTATTTGTCAATACGACACTTCACAAAAACGATATTTCGACACATGACAATAAAAACAACTGTGGGAGCAAGGCATATTTTTTGGAAATTTTTTTTCCAAAAAAAAATTTCTGAAAAATCGTCCTAAACACCCCAAACCACCCAAGATAACCCAAAACACCTCAAACTACCACAGACCACTTAAGCTACCATAATGAAGTGTTTTTTTATGAATTTAAGGTGCTTTAGAGCCTTTGTAGAGTTTTAGGTTATTTTGGGGTGGTTTGGAATAGTTTCAGTAGTTTGGGATAGTTTAATGTATTTGGAGCATACTTGGCAATATTTTGGCAAGCGGCGAGCGGCGCGGCGGGCGGCGCCGCTCGCCGCTCGCCGCTTGCCGCCAGTGGCGCCGCCCGTCCAAGTATGATTTGGAGTGGTTCGGAGTAACTCGGGAGTGTTTTGGGTAGTTCTTATTGTCAGGTGTTGATCTGTGAAATGTCGTTTGGCCACGTTTCGCATTGGACAAATGTCGGTTTGGCGAAATATCACCTAGCCTTCGGATTTGAAACATTTTATATAGCTTCTTCAAAGCATTGTAGCAACCACGATCAAAAATAAATTTAGTGACCCGCTATACTGTGTTTTTTAAAGGAAAACATTTTCGTTTTTTGAAAATCGATTAGCAAAATCAGAATCTTTACACTTTTTGAGGGATAAGACTAATATTGGTTGTTGACTTGAAAAGACAAGCTTAAAAAGTGTTTGAGCCGGGTAGGGAGCAGTGCTGTGAGCGCACTGGCCCGCACTGGCACCGGCATGTTCAAGTGCCGGAGCGGAAATTTTGTGGGCTTTTTTGGACTTACAGCACTGTGGAGTCATTATTTCGAGTTTTGACTGTATAGAAAGTATACTTGGCACCAGGACGGGAATCCACCGAGAATCCCGGTATTTCTTTTCTGGAAATATTCGAAATCGCGTTCGCGTTTGTTCAATTTCAAATTCCCGAGAATTTTCCCGGGAATCGATAAATGCAAAATTTAAATTTGTTTAGTCTCAAAACGAAAATAAAATTTTGAAATTCAACTTTCAACATTTTTATTGTCACTTCTACTTTTTTGCCAATATCCTCCGCTAATGAGATAATTTTGCTAATAGCATATTATCGCGAATGAGATCTCTTTGCCAATGACATTTTTTTGCCGATTGAATTTATTGCACTTCAGTAGTCAGCGCAAAAGTGCAATATACCCAATTGTCGAAAAAATCTCACTGGCGAAAAGATGATATTGGCGAAAAATTTTATTGGCAAAGTTATTACGTTGCAAAAATTTTCAAAAAGTGCTTTCCACTGGAAAGGCCAACCTCATCGAGACCAACTTGATCTAGGAAATGCAGAACAATTATTTTGCCTATTAATTGTTTGTTTTGTTTAAAATTGTATAAAAGCTTTGGAGTTGGTTCTATGCTATTTTCCCGTTTCTCGGCCGGATTCGCGGGGATTTTCCAATTCCCGTTTTCCGTTTTGACCCAAAATGCCAAGTATAATAAAAGTGTCAAAAAATTTTAAAATTTTTAAACTTTTTCCCATGCATAGGTACTTATAAGTATCTATGCATTTTACTTAGCAATTAGAGCTATTGCAAATGCAAACAGCCAATAGTTGTATAAACTACATACAAATAAATGGAGAATGCAACAAATTTTGTGGAAATCTCCCTCTCCATCTGCTTTCTCAGCCAATAGTGCGTAGAACTCGAAGTTGGTCAGGCTAGAGCTGAATTGCACGTTTAATTTGAAGCCAGGATGTTTTGGAAGTGAAATTTCGTGGAAAGATTTCGCCTAGAAAATTTTGGCTAGCTATTATAATAAAAAACACCTGAATATGAACCTTGTCTTTGTTAAAAATCCATTGGTTCAACAAATTTAGTTTTTCTTCCCAATTAGTTGACTGGTTGAGCTTGTTTAAAAGCGTTGGATATGGACTTTGATCAGAAATTTGCAAATACTTCAGGAATGCAGGCAATAAAGCATCCTGTAAAAATATAATATTGCCGGCAAGGCACTACTTTAGTTCAACTGCCCCCCCCAATACTCGAATTTTTTGGAAAGAGACCCCTAATCACATTTTTTCTGCACAACACGATAACAGGAACATTTCTCAACACTTTCTGGTTAAAAATTTTTGAATTTTGTCAAAAAAAGTTTGCCTCCCACCCCTTAGGGGTAGATGGTCTTTTTAGAGTATTTTTCACAAAATTTTAGTCTTTTTTAAGTCAAATTAAGGTAAAAATAATAGATTTTGAACAGGTTTTACTTTCTGGGGCCTACCACATATAGAAACTCTGGTATGCATGTTTTTCATGCATCCAGAATCACTTTCGAGTAATTTGTGTCTAAGGTGTGTGGGTGTGCGCATCTCAACTCAAGCCCCCAAGCCCCCAAGCCCCAAGCCCCCAAGCCCCCAAGCCCCCAAGCCCCAAGCCCCCAAGCCCCCAAGCCCCCAAGCCCCCAAGCCCCAAGCCCCCAAGCCCCCAAGCCCCAAGCCCCCAAGCCCCCAAGCCCCCAAGCCCCCAAGCCCCCAAGCCCCCAAGCCCCCAAGCCCCCAAGCCCCCAAGCCCCAAGCCCCCAAGCCCCCAAGCCCCAAGCCCCCAAGCCCCCAAGCCCCAAGCCCCAAGCCCCAAGCCCCCAAGCCCCAAGCCCCAAGCCCGCAAGCCCGCAAGCCCCCCTGCCTTCAGGGGCGCAGGGAGATCGGTGGTTTAGAGATGTGCGCACTCACTTACCCTATACATAATTCCGAGCAAGACTCTCGATCATAAAATGCATATAGAGTCCATTTTTGCCAAGCTCTAACAAGAAAAATGTGATAATTTATGTTAAATCACCCAAAAATGACCCTAAAATATCCTAAAAAAACCATATATCTCCGAGTGGTGGGAGGCAATTTTTTTTGACAAAATTCAAAATTTTTTAATTACAAAGTGTTTAGAAATGTTTTTTTTACCATGTTGTGCAAAAAAAATGAGTTCGGGGGTGATTCAAAAAATCCGAGCATGGGGGAAGGACTAAAGAAGTACCGCCAGCAACCCACAAAATCTGACAGACAATATTTTGTCGGAGTGGTCCGAAAAAAGGTCCCTCTTTTATAAATGCAGGGGTAGGACAAAAACTTTACATGAAAAACTGGGTAAGAAACATCAGAAATTGGAATGACTTGGGTCGGTTAATCATTGCTGACTCGTAGTGAGTCACCGTGGGCTCACCGACGATCACCCGATTTTAGGAACGCCTACAAGAGTTTTGCAGGTGGAAGTCTGGTTTATGAAAAATGGAGTTGCAGCCCTAATCCAGCCTGTAAATTCAAAAGTTACCAAGTGGTTTGTATGGAAGAAATGGTATTGCTTAGCCAAAATACTGTCCAAAACATCGGCAGGCAATTGACTAAAATATCAAACAAAATCCTTTTTTCACGGATCAAAAAAGGTACCTAGTAAATTTGTTGAATACAAATTGATCAAAGCAATTATCCAATTTGAGCAACCTCACACAAAACTCCTCACTGCCATTTGCTAGAATTGATGCAAATTTGGCGTCGCTCTGATCACATATTTTGTGTACCAACAAAAGGGTGACCAGGGTTTTGGTGTGACTGAAAAAATGAGAATTTGAAATATGCTGTGATGGGTGTCCAAAACCTTGTGTAACTGTCGGAAAAGTACAAATCTACACAGTCTTGATTGTGGTAGCTGAGTGCTAGGAGCATAGCAAACCAGTAGGCATGAGCTTTGACATGGATTAAACCTAGCTCGACTATTAGTTGGAGGTTGGAGCGATGAGAAATTCCACTGTCTGCTTCCAGTTTAGAGAATAAATGATTCTTGAAGGACTGGATTAGCTGGGGGGATTTGCCTGCATATTTTTTTTGTTAAAGTTGATTGCGTGAACGATTTTTTGACTATCCTGTAGTGCACACCCAACCCGGCCGGTTGGAACAACTATGGTTCAATTGGTCGGAGCGAAAAACCAGGCAGCACGAAAAGCCAACTACGATGACACCTTCTCAGGCTCTAGGCGCGTACCTCTATGACCATTCTTTTTAAGTATTCGGTCGGTCAGTTTGGTCCAAAAATCACAACGTTTCCATTTTAAAAAATCGTTTATAAAATACTCGACAGTTTTTTTATGGTTGTATGCAAAATACAGGGTGGCGCAACTTTTTCGCCCTATTTAATTTTTGCCATAACTTTTTGAATTTTTGTTGTTTTGACGAGATATTTTTTTTGTTAGATAGAGGAGACTCTGGCAAATTTTTTGGTACCAAACATTTGTAATAACATTTTATTCATAATGACGATAAATCAACAAAAAGGAATCAACAACAATTTATGAGAACGTTCAAATTTTTAATTCCTCACAAATATGAGAAACAACCAACACCTTTCCCCTTTTTTGGTGTACGGCCAATTCGCGATAGCCAATTTGCGATTTTTTTTACGGCCAGTTCGCGATGGTAGGGCTGGGCAAAAACAGTCTCTAGATACATTTGGATGCTCCAAAAACACTAAAAAAGACAGACAGTGAACATAGTTTTGTTGACTGGGGCCTGCCGCTTAAAAAATCCAGTATGCATGTTTTTTTCATGCATCCAGAGTCACTTCCGAGTGATTTGTGTCTAAGGTATGTGGGTGAGCGCATCTCAACTCCAAGTCACCAGGCCCCCGACGCCACCTTCGGGGGCGCAGTGGGCTTGAGAGTTAGAGGTGCGTCACTCACCTTAGACATGATTCCGAGAAGTACTCTTGAGCATAAAATGCATTTAGAGTCTCTTTTTGCCAGCCCTAGTGACCAAAACGAGAAAAAACCATCGCGAACTGGCCTATCCCCCCTTATTTACTCGAAACTGACTCAAAGTTTCTAACGGTTGGATAAAAATCGGTTGGATTAACAGTTTCATTCTCTAGACCGAATGACCATTGAAACCGCTTCAACAAATCGGAACCAAATACTGGCTAGGGCCAAAAATCAAAAGGAATACTAAACCAACCTGATCGAAGTGCGTGAAGAACAATGAGCATGAAAAATACTAGTTCCTCTTGTACAACATCCCTATTAGCTGATATGTTCCTCAAATTCTTGGTGCACTGTAGTACTAGATCAGCCATGCTTCTACCCAAGAAGTCCACAGAGTCCTTGTTAAGTGTGTTCAGTCTGAGTAGCATCACATTCTCGTCCATTTGACAGAGCAGGTGGAAGAGGAAGGGAAGCACTTTGCGGAATGCGTTGGTCTCCAAGCTTTCTGTGCTTGAATTTCTACTGGATAGAGGGGAGGTAGGCAGGGAGGGTAACCGGAGAATGCCCTCCAAGCAGTTGTAGAACTGGTCTATTGGTCGGAAAACACTAAATCTTAAAATTTATTAAAGATTCTGGCTTAAGAGTCACACCTGGGCGAGCAATAGCTGAGAAGCACAGCAAGTTGGGTATGCACAGGTGGACTAGTACACCCCTCCAAACTATTGTTGATGGAATTTTTTTTGATGCACCACTTGGTGAACAACACGAAAAAGTCAAACGACACTTCTGACCAGCTACAAAGCAAAAAAACTGTAAATTTTTACAACTTTTTAATGTGTTCAAAAAAATTTAGTCCATCAAGACGTGGTCAAAGCTAGACACGAACTGTTCTAAGATCAGCAAAGTTTACTACACCTTTTTATTTTTGGTTAGGGAACTTCAAAAATATCTTTTTCGCAAGCGTCCATAAGTTTTTACTAGAGACAGAAACGGGACGGGATCCTGTCGGGATCCCGCTCCCGACCGAGCAGATTTTGAGCCAAAATCCCGTCCCGAAATCCCACCCGATGATTTCCAAAATCCGTGAAATCCCACCCGATGATTTCCCAAAATCCGTCCGAAATCCCACCCGATGATTTCCCAAAATCCCGTCGAAATCCCACCCGATGATTTCCCAAAATCCGTCGAAATCCCACCCGATGATTTCCCAAAATCCGTCGAAATCCCACCCGATGATTTCCCAAAATCCCGTCGAAATCCCACCCGATGATTTCCCAAAATCCCGTCCCGAAATCCCACCTGATGATTTCCCAAAATCCGTCCCGAAATCCCACCCGATGATTTCCCAAAATCCGTCCGAAATCCCACCCGATGATTTCCCAAAATCCCGTCCCGAAATCCCACCCGATGATTTCCCAAAATCCGTCGAAATCCCACCCGATGATTTCCCAAAATCCCGTCCGAAATCCCACCCGATGATTTCCAAAATCCGTCCCGAAATCCCACCGATGATTTCCCAAAATCCGTCGAAATCCCACCCGATGATTTCCCAAAATCCCGTCCCGAAATCCCACCCGATGATTTCCCAAAATCCCGATCCCGAAATACGTTGAATCCCGATCGACAATTTGTATCCTTTCTATGGTCTTAAAACCACCAAAATTTTACGTTTTTGTCTCTATTTTTTCTGATATACGATTTATACAGAATTTTTGCTGCATATTTCAATATATATGAATAATCACCACCTATTTTGAGAACTTGACCGTTTTTTTATTCATAAAAATAAAAAATACAATTTGACCGTAATTTGACCGTTTTTTGAAGAATTGGTCGCCTTTTTCTGCTCAATGCTCAATATCTTGTCAAAAAAATATGAATTTTTCCTGTTTTTCTCTTTATTTTACAAAATCCAAAAATTTGAACAGGATCCCGAAATTTTTGAGCGAAAATCCCGATCCCGAAATTTTTTCGGCTGAAAATTCCGTCCCGAGATCCCGCCCGAAGGCCTTTTTCTGTCTCTAGTTTTTACCTCTATTTTTGAAGTCGTTTTTTGATCGTCTTTGGCTAGTTCAGTTCGAAAATAATATGGATTCTGTTTTTAGTGGTCGTTTTCTAAAAACTTTACAGTTTTCCCGTAAAGAACAGCTGTCGATATAATAGGACACTATTTTCACTATTTAACGTGCTCTTTTCATAAAAAAAAACTTTAAAAATGTTTAAAAAATTGCCAACTTTTTTATTTATTTTTGGATAAGAAAATTCAAACATTCTGGCTTTTTAGAACCGAATGAAAACCCACTATTCTTCATCCTTGGAGCTCCTAGCCATATTCAGCAGCAATATCCAGAGGTGAGATGAAGCTTTAGGGCAATGCGAGAACAGAAAATCAAACTCCTTGCACAAAAAGTTCTTAATTTTTGTGGGTCTTGTGTTGACAGTTTTTCTGTGATGGATGGTTTCCAGTAAAACCACATGGACAGCATCCAGCACTTGCACAACATTGTTCTCGTCCAGTTTTAGAAATATGTCGGACATCAGGTTTTCCACATCAATAAAACTGAGGTAGTTTATTCTGGCAAGTACTAGCAGAAAAGTGAATATGGGTTGTAGAAGTGGTACGTCTTCTCGCTGAAGTTGTTTTAACTGGCTGATCACCCGGTTGTAGAACTTTTTGTTCTGGTCAATCATCTCGTAGCGAACATCGTTAAGCGACAGGCTCGTCAACACTTCGAGAATCTAAAAACAGCGTAATATGTGAAAAAAATTATAGGGTGGCCTGCGAGACATTTTTTTATAATGCAATTTAGAAAGGGAGTTTTTCAACTTGACTCGACCGGAAACTTTATGTGGTTTATCTAAAACCCGATTTTCTGCGGTCTCGCCAGGGGCTTTGGCTGATGGTCAAGTTACTTGGAGCCTAACCTTGGAGCCTAGCAAAATTTGTTATTTTGACATTATATACTAAATAAAGTTGAACTCGAATCGTAAATGATTTCCGTTAGGACTCTTTGAAATTCGACCAGTTACTTGGACCACACTGTAAGTCTAAATTTGTTTCAAAGGGGTCGTGAATCCATAGTTTACCCTTTAAATTAAGTAATATCATAATACAAAGACAAAATAAGACACACATTAATATTTCGTACGGGTATGCCGAAATTATTGCGGCTGACTTAAGTGACTGGGTGAAATTCCTATTTGACACCTTCTAAGCAAAACTTGAAAAAGTCCAACTCACTGCTCTTCTGACTCCAGCAGAATTGGTGAAGGCATAAATATGGATCAGCCTGGTAATAAAGTGCTCAAACATTTGCAGAGAATTGCCAATTTCTGTGAGTTGCGCCTCTCCGACCACACCTGTCTTATTTAGTGTATTGCCAGTCATCCAGCCGGCATTTCTCAGCAAGTAATTCTCCATGTACTCCGCTTTGTTGATAAAAGCGGAAAAAACAGTGAATTCATTCACACTTTTTTGCAGGTAAACCTCCAGTAGGTCATCGTTTGCAGATCTCATCCCATTGCTGGTCTGAAGGCCATTTACTAGAATAGAATCAATACTGCCAGCATTTTTGGTGAATATGGTTTTGACGAATTGGTGAATGAGTATGGCTGAGTGCTCCACACTCACATCAAACAAGGTTCTGAGGTAGAGCAGGAACTCCTCTAAAAAGCTTCTCGCTAGTGGGAAACTGGCCATTTCTAGGAATACTGATAGAGCACTCATAGCTGCTTCCAGAGGCTCCACAAATCGTTGGTGGGAGTCGGCGTTGATAGTGTCCTGTAAGGTGTTAGTATAATTTGAGCTTAAAGTTAATTTTCTTTCGTTATAAAGTTATCCTTTTTATTTATTTAGTTTCTAGCTCAAAATTTCTAAATCAGGAACATCAATATAATTAAAATTGCGGCTGAAAAAGGCTGCCTGACTCAAGAAGTATTAACTTGAGATGATAGCCAAAATTACATCCCGAAAAATTTCTAGAAGTAATGAAAACCAACCAAGAAATTTCTATAAGCACTTTTGAGACCTGGCTCTAGATGCTTGAGACTATTTGACTGAAGATAGCTGGTGTTCCTCGTCATTTTGACACTAGTGCCCAGTAAGAACGATAAATTGGTAGTTCTGGATGATGTGGGCGGTGTAGAAGAACCAGGAGAATCATTGGTTGAGCTTTTGAGCACACCAAGCTCCCCTAGTTTAGGAGTCAATGGAGCAATTAAATTAGGTCTGGAGAATATGGATGCAGTCAGGGCACTGGAGTGTTTGGTTTTCTCTTCAGCTACAATGGTGTAGTACAGGTTGAGTACCCTATAATTTCGGGTATATCGGAAAAAAATTAAACGTAAATAAAACCTTAGACACAGGATTAAAATGTTCTCCATCGTTTGAACATCTCCTATCCCAAAATCTGTGTCTGTTTTAGTACCTCTTTTTTGCTGGGAATACGCAGAAGTGAGTGCTCAGAAATCCCTAAATGAAAAATATCAAAATTACTAGCTTTATGATTGGATTTAAGTATGAATTTAAAATTTGTAGAAAATTTATATTCTGGTTCGGCTCGAACGCAGAAGAGCTGGCTTTTTCTTAATTCAGCCTAGATGAGCACTGATTTTTTTTGCTGCGAGACATAACGTCTTCTTCGTGAAATTACGATTCTTTTTAATTTAGGTGTAAGATTTCGATAATTAAGCATGCGAATATTCGAATCCTAGGCCAGCTAGAACAGCTCAATATGGGCAGAAATTCTAAATATGACCTGGCATCTAGGGCTCTCTGTAAAATTATCCACTTTGGGTTCCGAGTCGATTAAAAAGAAAAAATCCGGTTTTGTTTGGCTCGGTTTCTTTCGGATTATCATGTTGGGTACCCGATAAAGTTAAAAATATAAATGGAAACTGACAAACACTTTTTCTTTAAACAAAAGCTTATCAATAACTTTTACTTATATACTAATACTTTTGCATCTAACTCTCAAAACCAAAAAAAAAATTACCCGCAAACAGGGCAGAAATGAGCCTGAACAAAGCCGTCAGCTCAGTTAGAGTAGAGCACGAAGACTCCGATATTTCCAGCAACAGACCAATCATATTACTAGCCATCTTCGCATTGCCAGTGATGGGCAGCCAGGCATACACATATAAACATGGCGGATAGTGCTGGATCAAGACACTCAACAAATGCAGAAAACCCGACTGCTTGTGAGACAAATTGTCAATGGATAGGCAGTAGATACTTTGTATAATATAGGACAAACTGTGCTCCAGTAAATTCTCCGCGACACAACCCCGGAAAGAATACTGAGAAGGATGTAGACCAAGCACCTGAATCAAAGCATTTAGCATGTGGCATGTTTATCTTTATATTTATTTAAAAAGAAAACAAAATTTTACCATAGGAATGTGGGCAAGACCCGAGTCAGCAAACCAGTCAGGAATACTACCGTGAAATAACCTGCTTTTGTGCGCATCGAACTCAGCGTATTTGACGACCAAAGGGAATACATCGCAAGTAGCTTTGACCTAAAATAAAATTTTAAAGGACTGTGGATAATGAATGGGTCTGGGTCATGCAGCTGCATGCAGTGAAACCCTCGACCTAAACTTTGTAGACTCAGAGAGACTCAGACCATAGACTTATATCTCAGACCTAGACTTAGAACCTATACAAAAACTCAGGTCCAAAACCCAACTCATAATCCACTATAGACTCCACAATATCACATCCATTCGCCACAATGTGTCAAAGTCTTCTTTGACGTGTAATTTCACAAAGTAATTTCACTGACCACTCGAGCATCAGAGTCAAACACTTGTTCAAGCAATACTTCAAGGCATTTGGGCTGATAGAAGGCTCGACTATGAGCAGAAGCTTTGGACCACTCTATTTTGGACAGAAATTCTGCCCTGGCAATCTTAAATAGTCTTATAATATTGATCCAGACCATAAATGCTAGGAGAGCCCACTTTTACAAGAAAATAGTCAACATCAAAAGTGGATATGGCTAGATCACATGAGGCGCACAGCATTTGATCATCCATCACTAGCATGAACACAGAGTTGGCAAAAACTTGAAAGGCTCCCTTCAACCTCATCGGATTCCTATTCTGCAGTGCTCTGGCTATCATCGACAGAGTTTTACCTGAAACTTTCAAAGCGTGATTTTCACACACGTCTATGTAGTATCAAATTTGTACCTGAATGAGTGTGGTGAGTCTTGCCTTTAGAAAAACTAGCTTTCTCGGCATTCACAAAGAAATTCAACACTGCAATCACAAAGCCATCATCGTCATGATCCAAAAAACCATAGACATCAGACAGTAATTGGTCGCCGTCATCTAAAAAGAAATTTGTGTTGACTAATTAGTCGTTCAAAACAACAAAATGTTACATCCATGAACAGCCTCTTTGACTATTGAAGGGTGCTTTTGGACAGCGGCAGACAGAAAAGAGAGAGCTAAGATTTTCTGAAAAAGTAGTAAACATCTAACACAATGTGATCTTTTGGGACTAGCTCAAAATAGACGACATAAAGGGCGGACGTTGTGTGGAGCGGACGTCTTGAAGGATTGTTGTCATACGGAGTTTTGATTTTTTAAGAGTTTTGATTTTTTCTAATTTTTTAAATTTATCCTTTAAAGGGAAGCCATTTAAGTTTAAAGGCGGCTTAGATGGCGCAGTGGATGTGCGTTCGGATCATATAGCCCACTATGGTTAGCAGGTACGATTCCGCCTAGTGGCACCTTACTTACTTTTGCTTGCTATCGAGGTGATTCAACTTTTTTAGCGCCAGATTCGGAATCAGCGACCTTAATTACCCCTAGACATGGGTCAAACAACCCAAAATAAGTAGGGTGCCATCAGGTAGAATCAAACCTGCGAACCATTTTGGGCCATAAAACCCAAACGCACATCCACTGCGCCATCAAAGCCACTTTTTCAAAAACCTAAATGGCTTTTCCCCCTTTAAATAGATAGAGTTGGTGTCGCCGCTTCTTTAATACTCTGTTGCTAGAACATGCACCGATTTCGGCTTTTCAATTTCGGTTTGGGACCGTAAATTCCAAAAATCATATACCTGGCTAAAGGTATGGTCACGAAAATCGTAACTACAATCAAAAAGCTAGTTTGGGGGCGCCGCATCCATTTACGTTTTAGCATTACCTGTGATATCCTGACATCCTTATCCTCTTTCAACCCCTTGCCTAATCCTGCCAGCAGAAAACGCTTGGCTATTGTCAGTGAAGAATACACATAGAAGTTGACACTACGACTGCCTAGAACACATCAAATGAGCAATTTATCCATCGAAGCAATGTGTCTTACAAAAATCATCTGGCAAAAACTCTGGAATGCCCACTAACCCATCTTCGCTAGCCGGTCCAGTACTGCTTTTTCCGAAGTGACCAGACACAGGTGGAGTGATGCAATCGTTTCTGGAGGAAGAAGAAGATCCTGCTCCCATCATTTCGTCAGCCAGACTCATATAATTATCACAGTTTAGCTAAAAAATTATAGTTAGATAAATTTTTTGGTGGTCCGCTCACCAAGGGGTCGGCCAATACTTCTGCTCCTGTGGAAAAACTGTCCCTATCCAAATCATCAGCAGGTTCATCATTTGTCTGAAAACGAAAAAAAGAAGGCGTCTATGTGGTTCATTTAAGAAATACCTGAGAAGCATTTGAGCTCTGCGGAAAGTCTAGCAATGAGCCCTCCCTTCCACTCAACACATCACTGCCAAAAGCTTCTGAAACATCGTTCATCGATGTCCACGGACTTTTTGAAATAACGCTTTCTAGCTCTGAAATTTTAGCGGTTAAAAATTAAATAAAAGACTAAGATATTGACAAGTAATCTTCAGCAAAAATTTCAAATACCTTTGCGTTAGGCATTTACGCCACAATTTTTTAATTTGTAACTTTTTAATAATAACACATACCTTCCATGCCCAAGAATTCATCATCTAACATGGTTGCGTTTTGCTGCAATTCACTGCCTTCAGTCTTTGGCACGTGAAATGGAGAGTTAAACACACTGCTGCACTGGTTGCCTTCTGCCAGAAATGGACTGAACTCCATGATACTAGCTTGAGTATTGGTTACAGCACATTCCAGCAGCTCTAGAGCAGCCACAACAACCTCAGTGGAAGTGGAATATAGACAGCAGACCACTTTGCACAGCAGCTGAAAATATGGTTTTGTAAGACAGGTCTTAGTATCTCATCGACAAAACCAAAAACCAACTTTTTGAAGGGTGTTCAACGAAAACTCCGTCAAGCTGTTAACCAGCGACTCCCACATGAAACGAAAAGCGTTCAGAGCACCGGTTAAACGAGCCTTGTGTTCAACGTCGTCCGGCTCAAAAATTATACCTGAATTATTTTTTGATTATAAACAATAAACAGTCAAGGGTACATCACTCACTTGACAATTTGTAGAAAGACTTGTGAAGTATGGACGGAACAAACTTGGCCAAATTCGCAATAACCACACAAGCTGATCTGTTGGCTGCTCCACTCAAGTCAAGACTCAACAAAGCGGTTTGAAATAGTTCTTCAGCTTTCTCCACATAAGCAACTCCGACGAATGGACCAACTTTAGCAAATATGACAGGAAAAGTTTTCTCAATGGCTAACTGAACTGATTCTTGAGGTCTTGCAATGGCTATGCACACTGAATTCATGAAGTGAAGACCGTAGATACTAAACATAGTTGGGCTATTAAGATAATATATTTAGGGTTGTGGGACATTTCCGAGTCGCCATTTCCGAGTCGGCCGTTTCCGAGTCGGCCGTTTCCGAGTCGGACATTTCGAGTCTAGCACAAAACGTTAAATTGGCGCTTTTCTTGCAGCTCAGTTCGTTTTGTTGTTTGTTGAATAAAATTGCTGCTTTAAACTTCAGCCATCGAAAAGGAAAAAAGAAATTATGTTAGGTTGATTCAAATTTTGACCAGAAGAGGATTTGGTTGATTTCAAACATAGACTCGGAAATGTCCGACTCGGAAATGTCCGACTCGGAAACGGCCGACTCGGAAACGGCGACTCGGAAACGGCGACTCGGAAACGGTGACTCGGAAATGTCCCACAACGATATTTAGGACTAAAATACCAACCCCGCTCTGTGTGATCTGTATAAGTGAATTGTCAAGGCTAGTTTATTGAAGGCACCACACAAGCATCGAGCAGAAGACTTTTTTAGAGAGCTCAGTAAGCAGTATGGCAATCACCCGTTGTGGTTGGAATTTGATTTGAAACCTCTGAAAAAGGGTAAAATATGGTAATTCAAAACATTGATGGGTGATCCTTTACAATGTTAGGACAGGATTGGTGTGAAAAATTTTGAGGAAATATTTTTTTAATAATTTTTGGAGCAGTTAAACCTGACCCCCACACCTCAGTTAAACCTGACCCCCACACCTCAGACTCCACTTATTTCTTTTTGTTTTGCCGTACAGCATCGTATCGTTTAATTCAAATCAACTTCTTATTTCTTTTAATTCAGATGGTTTTGAGGCGAGATGTCCCTGAGGTGTGGGGGTCAGGTTTAACTGAGGTGTGGGGGTCAGGTTTAATTTAGCCTAATTTTTTATAATTTCTAACAAAGAATACATTTTTAAGAAAAAAAAGATGTTATGTAAAATAATGGAAGTAACAAATTTGTAAGGTTTCTAAAGATTACGAATCTTTTTAAAAAGTCTAGACATTTTGCTGTAAAAAAAGCTGTAAACTAAAGCTCTCACACAATTTTTACCCGAAATATGGCATCCAAAGCTTGATCTGCTAGAATTCTGATAGCCGACTCCTAAAAGTGTGTTTTACTTTTTCAAAAAGCTGCTGAGCAATGCTAACCTTATGATCCAAACACTGAAACAACAATCCAATTGCCCGACTGAAGTCTATTCTATGTAGATGGGACAGTTCCCAGCTCGTCAACACATCTCTGATATCCTGGCATGCTTGTCTGTCCTTCTCTAGCGAACTGCTTTTCTTTCTAAAATATGTTTTTTAAACTAAAAGATCATTATACTTTTAGCAAAAATATGTTTATATTGGGGTTTCGCAATTGACATGTCAATTGCGAATCTGTTTATTTACAAAAGGTTGCGAAGGCCAGGTCAGAGGTAGTCGTCCGTTTATATGTTCCTACCTTGCAAAAGTCGAAGGCTTGGACTCATTTAAACTCAAGCCAGATTGCTCGAGCACAGCTATTGCTTTAGTCAACCTGTCCTGCTTGGCACTCATCTCTATCGGCAGGGTAATTATAGTTGTTCTTCGAACGCTGAAATTTTCATATTTGCGCAGAAATAATATCGAAATTCTTCGGAGTATTAAGCTTAATCTTAGTTTGAAGTAACCATTATGCCAAAACTTGATTTGTCAATTTAAATACTTCCTTGATGATTTTAGCCTGCTTTACTTTGTTCAGTTTTATTTTTTTCAAAGTCAAGCTTTCCAAAACACCTTTTCCGGAAATAAGTGCATATGTAAAATTTCAGATTTCAAGTCAGAGCGAGAATTTCAAAGCTTAAAACTAAATAACCACTCAATAGGATAGTAGTTTTACCAAAAACTTACCAATTGAGCGTCTGCTATTTATCATACATCGGACAATTTACAAATTTAAATTTTTTTATAAGACTTTTGCTGAAAATTCTGTATGTTCAGCGGTTCCTGTATAACTTTCCTAAATTCCCTTTACCCAAAAGTGACAAAATATAGCTACTGCAGAATTCCTCGAAAGCTTACGAAAAATGCCGTGTCGTGTCCGTCTACAATAACAAGAATTTAAGAAGAAGAGGATTGAGAGGATGCGGAAATCTATTCGGCTTTTTGACCCTCACGACATCGTTAAATCTCTCCGGATTTTAGTTGCAAATTCTAAGAAGGTGCAAGATTTTTTTGGTTTGTCGCTGATATCATCATTGACTTATGTTTTCAGGTTCTGGACGATCACGAAGCTGGACCCTAAGACCGCCAAGAGATTCTCAGTGCTTTGAGAGGTCAAGAAGAAAATAGAGGAAATGAGAGACATGAAGATGCCCAGGCAGTTGCTGAAGTGCCTCCAAGAAAAAAAGGAAAGCGACGAGAATGCGCAGAGTCTCAATTTTTCAAGTTTCGGTGATTTATTTGAAATTTGGTTGATTTTTCGATTCATTTGTTGGTGTTTTTTGTTATTTATGTTTGCATTAATAAAATTACGAGATGAGCTTCTGTGCATATAGTCACATTGTAATTTCCGTCTATCTGGTTATTCTAATGTCCCCTTCTTTCAACATGAACACACACACCCCAAAGTACGTTCGAAAATGCATGTAGAGCCTTTCTTTGCCCATCTTTGGTAACTAAAGTAATGTCAAATTGCCTAAAGTAATGAAATTTTTGCTGAACTATTGCTGTGGGTTGATCGAATGTATGGTTCTGTCAGGGATAAATCACCTAAGGTTGCAATGTTGTGTACTTTTACATCTATTATCTTCTAGTTATTGGTTATCTTTCACTCTTTCCTTCGCGACTGTCTTAGAACTAAAAAAGAGGCTGTAGTCATAATAGTCGAATACGAAATGCGTAAAAACTGGAGTGGTTTTAGTCGAAAAAACGCTTATTTTGAATAACCATATTTTAAAAACCATCTATTTTAAAAACCGTTATATTTAAAAATCTTATATTTTAAAAAGCGTCTAATTTTAAAATCGCTAGTTTGAAATACTCTATTTGAAAAACCGTTATATTTCAAGAAGCGTCCATTTTGAAAACCGTCTATTTTGTAATGAAGATACCGCCAAAAATATTTTTTATCATTATTTTCAATTACTTTATAGTTTAAAAAAATGATTTCATGCATTTTCAGAGTGAAAAAGTTGTCCCCGCCAATTCAAGCATACGAAACTTGTTGCCGCAGACGGCAATAGTACTTTAAAAACAAAACATAAATTTAATGTCAGAATTTAATATTGGAAATAAAATTTTGGTCACATTTTGTCACTTTTAGGGAGAAATAGAAATTTATAAATAAAAAAATAGGAAAAGAATAAATATCATTCATATAACGTGTTAGTAATTTTTCTGCAAAATTAAAACGAACAAAACTACGGTTGCTAAATCAGCACAATATTTAGAATTAGCAAAACAGGCGCCACGGGCGAAAAAAATATTACAATTTTGTTTTGGAAATATATATATTTTTATTTTTTTCTGAATTTTTTCTTCCTATACACGTAATTGTCAAGTGCACCATTGCAAGTCAAATTTAAAATGGCCGTATGGTAACTTATGGGCCATATACGTATAGACATGAGTGTAAGGCTAAGTTAAGTCTCTCAAAATTAGACATAAGATCACTTTGTTACTACCCCGTATTATATTCAATTTGATTAATAAAGCGGGACTCGTCAGAACGAACCTCCAAAAGTTTCATACTGTTTCGTCTTCTTATTGCCTTCTCTAGGGTTAATATAACTTTAATGTATTTCTAAGCTCAGCCATCTGAGTAGTCAACCTCGATTATCGTCACTCAGGGTCCGACGTTTAACCTAAATTTTAAAGCTTTTGCAGCACTTCGGTCAGTCTAATATCGCAATGATTTAGATTTACCGATCGTTTTGTACATAACAACAGTTTTGCCGATAAGATCTGGGTACTGATTTAACGTCACCCCTTTTCAAAATAGAGTGACGTTAAATCGAGTACCCGCGGGTCTTTTCGTAAAAAATGTTGTAATGTACAAAAACAATCGGCAAATACCAAATCCTTGCGATATTTCGGACTATACTGACCGAAAAAAACTGGCAAAAAGCTTTAAAATTTAGGTTAAAAAAAGCGTCGGACCCTAGGTGGGAACGAACTTGAGGGGGGTGACGTTAAATCGAGGGTTTACTGTACCACCACCAAGTGACCTGATTGCCACCACCCGGACACCACCACCTGCACCATCACTTGGGTACCACTAAAACCACTAACAAGTTCAAGCAATGAATAATGAACGATATCAAATGAGTTGACAAAAATTTCCCACAAATAGTACCGCTTGGTCTCGAGAGCAATTAAAATATAGGCAAAAACCCTCTGATTCTGAAAGTTGTGTCACGCTTACATCACTCAACGATAAATTTAGGCTCATTCGAGAGCTTGGGAAATTTAGCTATGCATGCCGCTGAGTGCTGGTTTGACCGCTGCTAAAAATTATGGTAAAAAAAGTCAAAAAGGCCAAAAAAACCTTCATTTTCAAAAGGCAACAAAACCTTTTTTCATAACCAACTTCTTTATTCATGTTTGTGCTAAAAAGGAAGCTTAGATGCTATACTTGAAGTTTGCAAAATAGCAAAAAGTAGGCCTTCAACACAAAAACCCCCTTAAATCCAGGCTAAAATGCACCATATCCAATTTGGAAAGCAATTTTTTTTTCATAAGCAACTTCCATTATTCATGTTTGTGCTTAAAAGGAAGCTAAGATGTTGAATATCAGGATTCTGGAAAGATATCCGACATGAGTTCGCAAAAACTGGCCAAAAACTCCCGTTGAAATTTAAAAATTTATTGGCGGGAAATTGAAAAGCGTTGCTGAATCTCACTATACCAAATACTGTCTGTAGATGACACCCCTGTGTAAAATTTGATCAAATTCTTTGTGGCCATCCCAAAAAATTATGATGTCTTTTGTAATGCAAATCAAATATAGTAAATTTTTTATTCTCAAAAATATAACAAAAATTTCAAAATTAAGCTATAAAACAGAATAATAATATCAAACAATGGAGTAATCAATATGCATTTATTCATAAATAGAAGTTAGATTTTTTCCAAATGAAATCAATGTTTTTTTAACCTCAGCACCCTAACAAGCAAAAATTTATAAACGTTAAATCTGCAAATTTGAGTAAAAAAATGTTGTTGCGATATATTTAATGCAAGGAGGATTGCACACAAATATTTCTGTTGTTTGTTTTGTTGATACGTTCATGATTCAAGACGGAAGTTGATTGGCAGACACAAGACCAATGCTCAAGAAATTCAACAACTTCAGTTATTCCAGACAATGACCTTGCAAAATACTAGCTTGAAGTCAAATACATAAATGAATATTTAGACATGTGTTAAAAACCAATATGATACAACACAATTACAGAACTGTCTTACGAATAAGTTTCACTAGAATGGGATTTTGTGCAATTTGGGTGAATAAGAAAAAAATTATGCCTGAAAAGGTGCCAATTCTGATCTAATATTCATTTTTTGGTGCCAAGTTTGACTTCACCATGAAAATAGTCCTAAGTTGGTTCGTAGTCTTTTCCCGAAAAAATTTAGTTCGAGCTGAGGTTGTGAAATTTACCGGTAATTATATTTACCAGCATTTATCGAGGTAGATGCTGGGTGATGCTAGTAAATTACGGTTTCACAACCTTGCTTCTGATATTTTGGGAGACGTCTATACGCCTGAAAGTTGACATGCAGCCAGTGTTGTATGATTCTCCGGCTCTGGCTCTGCTTTGGCTCCGAGCAGGAGCCAGAGCAAATTTTTTTGAAGTTGAGAGCCCAGAGCCGGAGCAAATTTTTTTAAGTTCAGAGCTCAGAACCAGAGCCAGAGCAAATTTTTTCATGTTCAGAGCTCAGAACCAGAGCCGGAGCAAATTTTTTCAAGTTCAGAGCTCAGAACCAGAGCCAGAGCAAATTTTTTTAATTTCAGAGCTCAGAACCAGAGCCGGAGCGAAAAATCTCGAAAATACATGACTGCATGCAGCCATTGCAGAATCGAACCTTGAGACACATAAACCAAAATTTTTTTTGGCAAAGTATCGTCTGATAGTAAGAAAATAGATCATGATTGGGAGCCGCAATTATACGTGCATCTATTATGCACGGATTGAAAATAAAAAGTCTCAGCAAATATAAATAGTAAAATCAACAACAATAATTGAGATGCAATTTGTTAAGTTTTGGCAGATATCCTTCCTTGATGGCGATGATGACTTGTGCTCTGAGCATTAGCAGATGTTTCGAGCCTACACTCTTGGATCAGGCGATTGTATTCAGCGTCCAAGACTCGGCGAGCTTGCTCGTCTTGCTGTGGTATCTGGAGCATTACAATCAGGGAATTTACTTCAAAGGTCTCGTCTAATGCTATTAGAGCACCGTGAACACCAGACTGAAATTAGACAGAGATTAAAAAGATGTTTAGATTTGGCTTAATAATTAACATACATCTCTGAGATTGTTAGCGTAAACACCTAGGCCAATTTCTTCCACCCATTTGATCACTCGTTCATTGGACCACACCAAAATACCTGCAAAATCTACATTTATCACAACAATTATAACTCTAGGTACATACTACGGGGGCGTAATCGTTTCGTCAATGAAACTTTCGCCAGTGACATGTTTTCGCCAATAGCGTCTTTTCTCATCTACTCATATTCCTTTGTCAGGCGAATCACCACTCATTTTGTAGCTCATCTCATTGGCCACAAAATGAGTGGTAATTTGACTGACAAATTAACACGGGAACGGCCGATTGTGATGTCGGTTGATTCTAGTGCAGTTTTTCATGCTGAATCCGAATTTATTTGTAGAATTTTCAGTTACTGTGGAAATTTTCGAGAAAAATGCATTTGAAAAAATTGGTCATTTTGAAAATTTTCAGAAACTTTTGGCATGCCGTAACTCAGTCCCTTTCAAACTTTCGAAAAATCTTGAAAGTGCATAATAATAGACAGACAATATGCTTTCTAATCACGTATCATTTACTTATTTACCATAATAAAATACTGTCAATAATCAAAAAATGTATGAAAAAGTCGAGTCGAGAAAAGTCAACCACCAGCATAACAATTGCCTATAACTTTTCGCAGAGCAATCTTAGTACAGATTTGGTATTTACAGAGTTGTAGAGAAATAAAAATGCTAACGAATGACACCAAAATCTTTATCGTGAGCTTTCAAAATAACTGCGGAACAGGCTAAACTTATATCAAGATAATACTAGAGATAAAAGATAATATATAAGATAACAAGCAAGGTGTGAAATGTGGCGGAACGCTTGAGTTTCACTTATATTTTTTGTCAAAAATGATGTGTTATTTTTATATACTGTTTAGTTGCAATAATGAGCGCCATTGACTTTGAAATGCAGAGCGATATTGATATGAGCGATGCTGAATATGAGTTGGACGATTTTGCATCTGATTATGAAATTGAGGACGAGAGGCCTGTCGAAAACAACACTTCTCCGTGTGCTCAAGCAAGTTATGAGTCTATTCAGGGACCTTGGTCAGCTACTCCACCTACTACTCCTCCCAACCGATCCACCCGTTTCGAAGAAGATCGTGGCGATGTTCGAGTTGATCATAAATCGGTCATCTTTTCTAATTTTATGTCTCAATGGATAATCAATGAGTAAGTTTATTTTTTTGGCACATTCTTATTCAGCTGAAATATATTTGGTTATTTTTAGGATCGTCAAGAAAAAAAACCCGTAGCAACAATATGTTTGAGTGTGAAGAATGTGAAGCCATTTTTCAAATATAATATAAAAACGGTCTTTACTATTAAATTTATTTTAGCAGTGTCATCGAGGAGTGTGCAATGAAGATATAGTCGAAAAAATCTTATGCGTGGAATGCTTCTCTAATTCACCAATCCAAAAGCCAAATGAATCTGCTTCTCATGGCACAAGAATGACTAGAAATCAGACGGCAAAAGCAAAAGGCAGATGTGCACTGTGTCCCCACAATTTAAAGAAAACAGCAGTTTCGCAGTGTCTTTCATGCGAACAGCCTATGTGCGCCCAACATCGTTCAAAAGAAGACTCAAGTTATTGCACAAATTGCATTATTAGTCTGCAAAGGCAGAAAGCGTAATTTTGTGTTTTTATTCGACTGTACATTTTAGCCTGTTCCGCAGTTATTTTGAAAGCTCACGATAAAGATTTTGGTGTCATTCGTTAGCATTTTTATTTCTCTACAACTCTGTAAATACCAAATCTGTACTAAGATTGCTCTGCGAAAAGTTATAGGCAATTGTTATGCTGGTGGTTGACTTTTCTCGACTCGACTTTTTCATACATTTTTGATTATTGACAGTATTTTATTATGGTAAATAAGTAAATGATACGTGATTAGAAAGCATATTGTCTGTCTATTATTTTGCACTTTCAAGATTTTTCGAAAGTTTGAAAGGGACTGAGTTACGGCATGCCAAAAGTTTCTGAAAATTTTCAAAATGACCAATTTTTTCAAATGCATTTTTCTCGAAAATTTCCACAGTAACTGAAAATTCTACAAATAAATTCGGATTCAGCATGAAAAACTGCACTAGAATCAACCGACATCACAATCGGCCGTTCCCGTGTTAATAAGAGTACTTGAAAAAAGAAGCTATTGGTGAAAGCATACCATTGGTGAATTGATCTCATTGGCGAAAGTTTTATTGGCGAAACAATTACGCCCCCAACTACTATCTCGTCAAGAAATAACCCTCAAGTTCGATCTCCCACTAGATTCGACCACCTTTTAAAGTTTTTATACTTCTGATTACTTAAAAACCAGACCAGAAAACTCAAAAGTATTTTGAACTTACCACTGGTTGGTAAAAAGAAATTTAAAAAACCGGTGTTGGGAAAAGAAATAATAGAAAACAGCCGATATTTTTTTAATGTACGAGTCGGCAATAACCTATAAATCATAACTGATGACTAGGATTACTTTCGCGTTTAGTTTTTTCAGATCTCTATAAAATTCTAACCCCCATTATTCACAAAAACTTACCCTTGTTGATATTCTCCACAGCCCTCCTCCTATCTTCTAGAGTTTTACGCTCATAGTTTAGCCTTTTCAAGCAAATAATTCCGTACTGAAGACTAGTCCTACAAATTTTCAAAACTTTTAGCTGAGCATTTTTCTCCTAAAAGTAAAAAGTTTTACCTATGGAAGCTATCCACCAACTTTAGATGGCTTCTGAGATCCCTTTTAGAAAGATGTTCTAACATCCTGGCATCTACCAGGCATTCCATAAACTCACTCCTGTATTTGGCTAGTCCTAAAGAGGGCAGCCATTCGTTGCCAATCCATTCGTGGTTCATCTCCCCGAAGGCCCGGCTAGATCTGGCGGTTCGCTGAGCTGAAGGCGAGGTCAGCGAAACCATTTCCTGAAGCGATTTTGGTGATGGTTTGGGCGGTATAATAAGTTATTGTGGACTACCTGAATGGCCAGTCTAAGCTTGAGTCTGTGCAAGGGATTAGTCACTCCAATCTCTTTTTGGATCTCTTGATCGGAAAGAGCAGACATAATAGCACCACTTTTTACATTGGCACGACAAGCAGCCACATACCATGTGGGCATACCAACCCAAAGTTCCAGCCAGGCGACTACTGTTGGACCGTTCCATAATGCGAATGGCGTTCTTGCTTTCATAGCCTAAAAGTTTTTTTTGGGTAAAGTGGGAAACATAATAGTTGCAGTTCTTATACATTATCCTGACCCCACCCAAATTTTGATGCTTGCACTTTATTTTAAATCTGACATAGACACGCAAAAGTTTCTTTATTTGGTAGGAGCAAGCTAACAAAAGTGTGTTCAAATTCCATATTTCTGGTTATTTAGGGTATCCACATACCCTAATTTATACAGGTTGGCCCAACATGAACGCATGAATTCATTTTCGCCATAACTTTTTGGCGTACTTTGGCGAGATCTGTTTTTATATGAAAGCTGAATAGATGAGAATTCGAATCACACCGAGCACGAAAAGAAGTATTTATTTGGACACGCCCAAAATTTTAACAGACAAAAATAACGATGATTTCACTCATATTCCTGTTCTTTGTACTTACTACATTCCCTCGACGTTTGCGGCCCAACAAACACTTGAATGCGACATTTCCTTGAAAAAGTCGATCACCTTTGCTGCTTTCTGTTCTGTGCGCACTGTCTAAAAAACAGAGCAAAGCCCAATGAATAATGGCGAAAAATCAAACCTTGATATTTGGCCTCTTTTTTCTTTCGACACTTCCTTGAACCTTGAATTTGTTGTACCAGTCGAGAATCCTGCTGCGGTCCGGCACTTCAGCATGAAACCCGAGTTCTCTTCGATAACGAATGCTAAATGCTGACACGCTTTTACCCTCTTCGATAAACCATTCGACACAATTTGCTTTCTCTTGAGCATCGTAGACCATGGCTAAAAGATAAAAAATTAACTTTTCTTTCATACATGCTTTAAAAAGTGATAACAAACATGAAAATTAATAAGTTTGGTGTCATTCGATTTCTCATCTATTCAGCCTTCAAATAAAAAAAGATCTCGTCAAAGTACCGCAAATTAAAAAAGTTATGGAGAAAATGAATTCATGCGTTTATGTTGAGCGACTCTGTATTTGGGTGGGATCGGGATAAAGGATAAGAACCGAAGTTACCAGCAGGTGGAATTGAACTTGAGTGTTTTTTTGGTACAGTCAAACCTGGGTTATCCGACACCCCAGTTAACCGACACCCTCTTTTATCCGACACCATGAGCCCGATTTGGTTGGCCTGGTAAACCTACACCCCAGTCATCCGACACCTCGTTTATCCGACACCATAAGGGCGGTCCCTTTGGGTGTCGGATAACCCAGGTTTGACTGTAACCATATTCTTATGAAATTAAAAAAAAAGTCATAACTCTATCAGCTAAACATATTTTCTGCCTGCAAAATTTCCCTTTTGACAGCGAAATCCATTTTCGGCCTTTTTTCTCGAAATCTTTGCTTAGTTTAAAAAAATTCGGCGAGAAAAATGAATTTCTAAAAAAGGACTGCAAATTTCTGAAAATTGCAGTAAATTTATGATTGGCTGTCTGCTAATCTACCTACCCGCCTCTTGCGCTAATTATCGTCTTTTCAATAGTTATCAAAAAAAAGATGTTTCCTACCAGCAAGATCTGGACTTGTGTTATTAGAAACTTTCGGCCAAGATTAAAGATTACACACTTTACAAAGATGCATTGACAAATTTTGATTAACTAAACGTACAACCCCATAAATATTCCCCCATAAAAGGGGTTTCTTTTAGGCTTAGGCTTCGGTAGACCAGCGTTCGTTAGGACGGACTGAGAGGGGTTATTTATGACACTTTTAGAAGGGGGGTTTTATGACCCACAGTCTAACTAAAAGCTGAATTTTTGGAGCAAAACTTATTTTCATAAACTTTTGTTCACAATCTTAGCTTCCACTCTTATTTTTAAAACCCCTGCATCAATTCCAATATCACATTACAAATTATTTGCAACAACAATTTCTCTTACCTCTTCCAAAAGTTCATGCTTTTTCTTTTTCCTCTTGTCAAAGTCTGGCGCCAATCCCCCGGGAGCCATAGCACTTCCATTGAGTAATTTATTGGAGTAGTTGGGTAGCTCCCCAGTTAAGGAGGACACTTCACTGTCACTATAAGCACCTGTATCTGGGAAGTTGCGCCTAAAACCAGAGCAAACCATACTCCAAAATCCTGAATATCTTAAATCACCAACCTCATTTCAGCATTTTTACTCTTCTTTGAGCTGAATATCCGCCCCAGACTCTTCAATCCACTGCTGGTTGAGGTAGACCGCTTTTTGATTTTGCCACCATTGCTGGAGTAAGCATTAGCGCCCACATCTTGACTGCTGGATATGGAGGAGGAGGGGCTGAGACGCTCGTTGAACTCATTGCCGTCCATACCTCTGCCTTGCAGAGGCTCCTGCATTTGGTCTAGTTGAGAGGGATGACGCATGGGATTGCCCAGGTGGTTGTAGCTGTCGGCAAACATGGAGTCGTCTTGTATTTCATTGTCTATGCCATGCTGCATATAAGATGTAGAAGGTGGATTGTGGGCGGAAACCTTAATCAAGTGGTTATAAATACGTCCAAGTGTGATTTTTAAAAGGGGATATAGTCAACTACTTAATATAGTGGCCAACCTGGAGACCAGATCCAACTGATTATTATGGAGGGAGACACTCAGCCTGCCGGTCACTATTGAGAGATGATCCAGAGTGGTGGCCAAAAAATATAGAGGGTATAGAGGGTAGGTAAGTCACTATGGAAAAGTAGCACTGTAGAGGAAGATGAAAAATTCGGGTTTTCATCCGTATATTTTGTGCCAGCTTATTGCCCTATTTTTACTAGTTTTTGACTCAGAATGTCCTTCGTGATTTTAGCTATCTAATGAACCTAACAGACTATTAAGTAGAAATTTGTCACCCATAGCGATAAATTAGTCACTTTTTTTGTTAACTATGCATTTTGTCGCTTACAGTTAACGAAAAAGTAGTTACCGATAGACCATAATTTTACGTTAGAATCAACCAAAACATATTATTACGCTATTTATCCTAGGAAACCCCCAGAAATTCCTTGTATTCTCACGATTATGCAGGAAATGATGTAAAGTCAAACCTCAATAAGCTGACACCCTCAAAAGTTCGTTCCCCGATGGGTTCGACACTTTTTTCAGCCCTATTTTTGAGGGTTTCGTCAATTCCGTTTTGACAGTCTGTTACTGAATATCGTAAGGATTCCGATTTTGCCGATCGTTTTTCAGAATCCAAAAACTTTTTTCTCTAAAAAGCAAAACCTCGATAACCCTATTTCAGAAATAGGTGTTGTCTTTCGAGGTTTTGCTTTTTTAGAGAAAAAAGTTTTGATTCTAAAAAACGATCAGCAAAATCGGAATCCTTGCGATATTTGGGAACAGACTGTCAAAACGGAATTGCCGAAAACCTTTAAAAATTAGGACTAAAAAGTATCGGACCCAGCGGGGAACAAACTTTTGGGGGTGTTGGCTTATCGCGGTCTGGCTGTATACAAAACTCACATTATTGTATTTGGCCATCAAAAAGTCGTATTGAGGAGAATTCCTTGGTGAAGATCTGTTGGCCATGCCATAAGCAGTGTTCATCATTGCAGCCTCATCATAATTAGGGTACCCAGATGGTTGCTGCTGCTGCATCATACCTCCTCCAGCTCCTGGACTCATATCACTCAACCAGCCATGCTCCAGTTGTTCAGCTGCTCTTTCTGCATGCTGCTTTTGCTCTTGTATCATTCGAATTTCGGAGTTGATTGCATCAAGTCTTTCTTGAAGCACACTGGCTAGGGTATGAGGATCCGGAGAAGTCACCTCTCCTCCACCATTTACTAATCCGCGCACTGGCACTGAAGGGGTCATGTCCAGCATGGAAGAGGAGTTGGAAAAGGCCTGAATTGGGGAATGTCACTACATATCGATAGGTACTAATAGAAAATGCCCATGAGTCTAAGGTCTACTGATTTACCTGCTGGACATTGGCCAAGACATGTGCTTGCTGCAAACGATCCCATTCTTGCTCATTCAAAGTCTGAACTTTGGTCGGATCATCCTGCAAAGCAGCCACCCTAGCCTTTTGATTGCGCCGGGTACCTAGAGGAGGGGCAAAGTTTTGTATAGGCACTGGTTGCTGTTGCACGACTTGATTCGGAGAGGTCTGAACTCTGCTAGGCGGGATTGCGATGAATGGTTGCTGCTGTTGGAGTGGAACAGGGTACCCGGCATATCCATTTAGTCTAAAGTTGATAAAATTTCGGTTTTTGAAAAAGAAAATAACAATTTAGTCATACCTAGAATAAAATTGAGCAGTTCTAGCAGAGTAAAGCTGATTCCTTAATACGTCAATGTCTTTTCGCAGGGCATCGTTGTCTCTCTGAGCGCGATCTTTGGTCCTCTCGCTCTGCAAAATCAAAATGGAATTTAGTCCAGACTAGGAGTGTTCACGGGCCATAACGGTCAACGCCAGGCCAAAATAAATCTCAGGCATATGTCAAACCCTAGCCCAACAATGTATAGATATGCCTACCTGATCATACAGTTTTTTGGCCTGCTCTAGCTGCTGAGTTAACCTGTTCTTGTCAGCCAAAGCTTGCATTCGCTCCTTTAAGTGAAGTTGAAGTCTATCGTTCGATTCAGACAGCAGTCTATAAAGAGAAAATAAGATACAATATGACTTCGTTAAACTGAACCCATACTTGTCAACTGTAGAAGACAGTCTCTGATTATGCTCTTCATTCATCTTCTCTCTTTGCACGGCCCTCTCACACTCTGAGCTACGCTCTTCCAATAAGGTTTCAAGACGCTGTATCCTTTCCTCTGCAGAGCATTGTTTCTGAAGAGAAAAAGTTATAATTGAGCGACTCTTATGTAATTAAAACAAAACCTGTTCAGCGGCAGTAAGCGCTTCCATCCTCTGCTGCAAGAGCACCATAGATCCATGAAGCTCGGCCTCTACTGACGGCAAGGATTCAGCTTTCTGCAGACTTTGGGCCAATTGCTTTTCAGCTAGCTCCAGTCTCTCTTGTAAGCTGTGAACCTTTTCTTCGTTGAGTCTAACAGATGCATCCTTGTTGGCCAGCTGAATAATGGGATCATTAGGTATAAATATTCTTATAATTAACTATAACTACTCACTTTGTATTCCAACTTGTCATTCAGGTCGCGCATGCAAGACGCCTCTCGCTGAGCTGTTAGAAAACGATTTTCTAGTGAATTGATTTTGGCAGCTTGTTCATCTCGCTCAGCTTGCAATTCTTGGACCGCATGCTCAAGATTAGAAGTCTGCTCTCTAGCTGCTCGCATTTCTCTCTGAGCTTCGGCCAGCTCATTTTCGAGATCAGAGTTTCTGAGAGTAAAATATTAAACTAAAAGAACTTTTCTACACAATTACCTTGTGTTGAGCTCATTGATTTGCTTAATGCTGTTCGACAGGTCTTGTGAAACCCGTTCGATCTGCTCTTGTAATTCTACAGAACGGGCTGCCGTTTCGGCATTGTTTGTAAAATCCTTGGCTTTGTCGTTTTCGCTGCCATTCATCTTAAAAATAGGCCATGTTTATCTAATATTTTTAACTTTTTCATTGTTTCAAATACCTGTTTTGCATGCTCTTCTGCCTCTGCCATGGCCATCGCCAACTTAGACCTAATTGTTGAATTCTCTTCCATTTTAGAATTGAGCTCCATTTCTAAGCCTTGCACTCGTTCCATTGCAACTTTCAAACGTTCTCTAACCTAAATAGAAATAACATTAAAAAATTGTAAAAGTCTGTTCACTCAAATCTCGATATAACGACATCTCAAAAATTTTGATAATGCTCTGAGTCTAACACCTTTTTACCTCAATTTCGAATATTTTCAATTGTGTAAAAAATCTAAGGATTCTGATTTAACCTGTTTCTTTTATATAAATTTGGTATTTTTACAATAAGGAACCACTAGTGTTGATTTTGAAAAAGAGTGTCTAAATTGGCAAAACTACAGAGTTTTTGAAATCAAGGTAAAAAGAGTGTCAAGCCTAATAGGGATCAAATTTTTCGGGGCTTCGTTACACCGAAAATAGACTTTACAAGACCGCTACTTTTTCTTCCAAAGCTTTGTGGTGCTCAAACAGTGATTTCAAAGCCTTCAAAACTTCCACTTCAGACGAGACCCCAGTTGTTGTTTGAGAATGTCTCTTCACTACTGTCAGCCTTAATGACTTAAAAAGAGAAAACAGTTAGCTAAATGTTAACAATAGATAAAACAAAGTCCCACCCTCTCATGTTTTGACACCAAACACTCCAAGTGCTCTAAAAGCAGCCGAGTATTGTTGCGCTCCGCCTTTAGCTCTACAATCTCTTCATCTTTTTCAAGCATTTGGTCTCGAGTCTGAGCTAATTCCCTGGTTAGCGCAGGTAGCTCCTGATATTTTAGAACTATACAAGATTAGACGGTTTTAGCTACATACCCCTGGCAGATGCTGTGTTTGTATTTCTAATTGTCTCCTCAGTGAATCTTTCTCCCTGTCTGACTCGCGCTGCCTGTCCTCCATCTCCTCAACGCGGTGTTGCATTTTCAAGAGTTGGTCGTTGAGCTTGTCTCTCTGGTCCAGCATGCTCACCATCAATTGCTCAATCTTGCTGTCTTGTAGATTCATTGCTAGCGTCTCATCTCCATCAAATATAGCTGCCGTTCGGTCCACTCCATCTAAAAAAGTTTATGATAAATTTTTACAAAGATATAAAAGACTTACCCTCCGAGATAGTCGGCATATTACACATGTTATTCCAGCTCATCTTTTCTTTGTGAAGCTTTGCCGGTCAAAGAGAATATTGGAGGAGATTTAGCTGCCAGAAATAAAAATACAAAACTAGTCAATATCTTTGATCATGAGCCCATACTGAACACCTTGAATGCCTGAAAATTCGGAAAATAAATAATTATTGATTTAATAAGAAATCTAGTTCTGCATCATTGTTAAGTCAAATATTAAAAAAAAACAAAGCACCGCTGCTAAAAAGCCCAAAAGTTGCTAACTCAAAAATATAATAAACACTCGTACTCGCTAGCCTTATCCAATAAACCAATCCGATAAATCAGTCAAGCAGAGGAAAGAAGAAGCACAACATAACCCGTCCAAAACACAATCACTCACCGCAAAAAATGCGCCAATTCAAAGCGAAAACATGACAAAAACGACAATTTCAAGCCAAATCGCCTTTGATTGTAATAAAAATTTTGCCAAAAATGGCTAAAACACTAAAAACACACATATACGGATGAATTGGCCCCCAATTCACCAGGGCAGTCGGCAGGAAATGGCCAACTAGGCAAGTGGGAGAAGATTCTTATTGAATTTTTAAAAGGATTCTCCTTCCCAAAGAGCACTAGCAATGTTTTCTATGCAACCCTGCCTCGTGTGGGCAGCAGCAATAGCAGCCGTCCAGTCCTTGCAGCAATATAAAAGAGGAATTGGGCTAGAGTATACATACACACACACATTATAGATAAATACGCACACAAATTTTTGCTGGTCCTAGGCAATAGAACAAGACTGACCCTGGTGTTTGGGGACAGAGAGGTTTGTTTTAGTGGTGTGTCTGACACCACTTGAAGCTGATGTCTGATAAGCCTATTGTTTTGTTCCAATGAGCTGCCAGCCTTAGATGGGAGTTTTGACTGACCACTGACCGGTTAGACAGAAAAAGAAAGCAAGTAGGATCGAATTGCTGTGTTTTTATTCTGTTTGAGTGATGATGTATGTGTGTTTGCTTGCTATCTTTTTATAAGTGCTGTTGACAAGGTGTTGCTTGTTGAGAATAGTTTTATGCAAATTAGGATTTTGGAGTAATATGGGTTTGGAGGAGCAATAAGAATTGGGGTGTTGAAGGGTTTTTTGGCATATTGCACTCTTGACTAGTAATCTAATGGATAGGCATGAAAACAAAACCAATCCCCCCCTACTAAAGGAGAAGTGTCTGCATGTCTGTCGCTGCGAAATCATAAATAGGTCTCAAAATGGATGTTTGAAAGTTAATCTTGAGATGAAACAGAAAAAATGTCCTTTTACGACTCAGTCTTTGAGAGTCTCATTTTTTGTTGGTTCTGAAATGTCGGTGGTTGACTCACTCTTTCTTCTGCTCTTAAATAATCAATTTTTTGTTTAGTCTCTCTCCTCTTCTTGGTAGTCTATTGATTGTTTTCAGTTGTTCGTGTTTGCATCAAGTATCGTCGAATCTGCTCAGACGCTGAAGAAGGATGACCCGAGTGGTGGCAGCCCAAAGCCTCAATTGGCCGGCGTCCAGAATATCATCAAGATCAAAATGTTGTTTCTTTAATGCTTCTTTTTCGCCTTTTTTTTGTGCGTGAAATAAAGACTACTTTTTGTAGAAACAAACCACGACTATTATAAATTATTTGTGCATTTTTTTGTACTTTTTGCAGCAGTCCACGACCGTAAAAGTGATTA
Organism: Ditylenchus weischeri; assembly: GCA_029231635.1. NCBI lineage: Eukaryota > Metazoa > Nematoda > Chromadorea > Rhabditida > Anguinidae > Ditylenchus > Ditylenchus weischeri. Next base: position 19,825 of record JAMRYI010000504.1, on the reverse strand, counting down.
AACATTGATGCTCATGTTTAGGATGTTTAACGTGCTGGACGTTCTTCAGTGTGTGCTTGACTTTCACGGCACTGATGGTCGAGAATCTGTGCAAGTAACAGCTTGGAACAGTCTTTCTGTTGTGCAAGCACTAGTAGTTATTTAAAGGACCATTGCCGTTGATGAAAATGGAAATGCGAAAAATATTTTTCGAATTGATTTTTTATTTGGATTTAAAATTTAAATTTCATTTAGTAGTCGAGGCAAATAATTTCCCAAGATAAACACGGGATCGGGAACCTGTGGTGGTAGGGCCAATGTCCCAGATAATCACTTGATAAGAGACTTGGGTGAGCGTTTTTGACGAGGACGCTCGTTCAGCGCTCTATTCATGCTTTCGAGCTAGACTATTGGTCAAGATATGATCAAGAGTCTTGCGTGGAATCCTGAAGAGAGCGCTGTACGAGTGTCATCACCAAAAACGCACCACCCAAGTCCATCAAATAATGATCTGGGACATTGGCCCTACTGGAATATCTCGTCGCCACAGGTTCCCAGGGGGTGTTAAAGGAGGCAGCGTTTAGGGCTTTTCGAAATTGATTTCTACCATGTACAGTTGACTGTACAGTTTTTTGACTGTACGTTGTACAGTTTTTTGACTGTAGTTGACTGTACAGTTGACTGTACAAATGACTGTATACTACCACCTGTACAATTCCTTGTTATTTCTGTCCGATTTCTCACCGCCAACCGGAAAGTTTTCCGGAAAACTTTCCGGCTAACTTTCCAAATCTTTTCTGTCCAGAAAGAAAAGCAACCCTAGTTTTTCATTTGGGAAATAAATAAGGCTTTTTCAAATAAAAACTTTTCAGCTACTTTTGATTGACATTTCTCTAATAATTTCAGTTTACTATGAAAAACAAAAAAACGTGTGTCGTCCGCTAATTTTTCATGCTCCACAAAATTGAGCAAACGGATTTTTTAAAATATTGAATAATTTCCGAGAACGTGTCACTGTGAAAACGTTGTCACTTTTTCGGTCAAAAATAGGGGTTTGACATACAGTCGACCCTCGATAGTAGATACCCCCGATAATAGATACCCCTCGATAGTAGATACCCTTAGCACATATTTGGTTGGTTTTAGTTTAAATAAGGCAAATCATACCCCCGATAGTAGATACCCTTGATAATAGATACCCCTCGATAATAGATACCCTCTGACTCTTACACTGACCTTTATTTTGCCCTCGATAACAGATACCTCTGACACTCAAGTCTAAATGGAAAGCCATTTCTTTTTCAAAGTGTAATTTTGGAAATTATTTGTTCAGATTTGCCTATTTTTTTAATTGGCGCTTATGTTTGGCTCGAAATCTTGCGATATATTTTTTAATTTGTTTATTCATTCGAGATTTATTACACTGTTACTTTATGCTTTTGTTTTGGATGCTTACGACAATATTATTTCTCAACAATTCAAATACAAAACGTTTTTGGCTTTCTGGCTTTTTAAAGTACGGAATCCCTGTAAGCTTTCTGGCAGGATGGTCAAAGGAAAAAGAAGCAGAGCTCTCTCAATGATTTCTTCAAACCGCTAACCTGATTGTTGTTTGATCGAAGTTGTTATTCTTTGTTAGTTGAATAAAGTATTACTGTTTGGTTAGCATTTACACCTTTCCCACTTTACCCTCGATAATGGATATTTCTGACCCAAAATTTGGTTGACTGCCTCTCGATAGTAGATACCCCCGATAATAGATACCCCTCGATAGTAGATACTCCTAGCCCGGTCCCGAGGGGGGTATCTACTATCGAGGGTCGACTGTATATATATGACATATGTTAAGTAGTATCGCATAATCGGTTTGCCAGACAACAATTAAAAATAAAAAAGTTGTCACATCGAAGCAGCTGTCAGGGCCCCTTTTACAGGCTGTGCAAAAACTGCACCAGATCGTCCGCTTGTCCCGGTCGGCCTTTTTTGTGTTAAACAAAATCGGCATTGAACTCCAACGCGAATTACTAAAACTTGGCACTTTGTATAACAAATAGTTTATTTTCATAAATTTTTGTATGAATATAATTCACAGCAGGTTGATAATAATAATACATCATAAGCAAAAATTTTTTCACTCACTTCAAACATTCTAGCCAAATTCTACTTGAAAAAAATCAATTAAACAACTAAAATTTGGGAAAAAATAACAAAAACTATTACAAAATACAAGCATATAAGTATATATGGCAAAACAACGTTTTTAACACACAAACACTTACAAAAACACTTTTGTAATTTATTGAATTAAAAATAAATCTGCTATAACACAATAATCTCTACTAATATCATAATAAAATTCAAAGATTTATGACAGATTTGTGTGTGTGTTTTTAAACCGGTATTTGTGTTTAGGAGTAGAGTTGCAAATAGTCGCTTTATCTTTTGACTTGGTTTTTTCTTATTAACCATTTTTATCAAATATTTACAAAAATATTTGTATTTCTCTTATACTAAAAATTCTTCCGCTTTGAAATGACATACAGTCGAGTCCCGCTAACCGGCACCCCAATAAATCGGCACCCCCAATAACCCGGCACCCCAATAACTCGGCACCCCCAATAACCCGGCACTTTTTAAAAATTTGTTTGGGTGGCAAAGAAAATCAACAAAGATTACCCCCAATAACCCGGCACCCTAAGACTGGTCCCGTCCAATAAAAATTACCCCCAATAAACCGGCATCTATCATAGTTTATAACATTTTTCAATTTGCGTCAAGAAGCACAAACCGCCTTCAATCTTGTCCGCCGATTCGTGGAGAAGAACAGTGCCGATCCCGTCATGCTCATCTACAGCGATTCTTTCGATGAATATTTTTACCACGAGCGCAAGAAAAATTAAATCCAAAGCCAACTTACCAATTTTTTTCTCGATTGTTTAACCATTTCTTGAATGTTATGTTTATATAGAGGGTCGACTGTAATGATTAATGCCCGATAAAATGGTACCACCGCTAACCCGGCACCATTGGGACCGGCACTTTTTGCCGGTCCAAGTGGTGCCGGATCAGCGGGACTCGACTGTATTTAAGTTGCTCTGCAAACCCAGCTAACCGTATAGAATCAGAAAAATAAACGTAGGACATTTTTGTAGCGATTTTTTCCCAAAATTTTTCGTTCCAAAAATTTTCTGTTTCTAAGACACCCCATTATGAAAATTTTTCTCAGGAATATAAAAATCCTTGACAAATTTTCCATATAAATGGCGAAGAAAAAAATAGGTAGAAAAAGAAACCGACCATGTGCAACTCTACTTAGGTGTAGTACAGGATGTAACAAAACAACTTTTGCTGCAGATCAGTTTTGCTTGGCAATTTTTTTGATATATAAAATCAAAACCACGATTTTCGCTTGGTTCCCCTGTGGTTTAGTCCTTACCTATCCAGAGGCCATTTGCTGACCAGGATCCAAACCACAGGGAGACCAAGCGAAAATCGTGGTTTTCACTTTATATGCCAAAAAAATTGCACAAAAACTGAGTCGATCTGCGTTCACAGAAATTAAAAATTCGACCTCCAACGAAAGTTATGGCCTTTTTAAAGTGGCCAAAAATTTTGTTGCGCCCTGTAGGGTGGAAAATAAAATACAAAATTTTTTTAGTGTCCATACTTGATGGGCAGATCTTCCATTAGTGCACTTGTTTTTTTCGAACTGGAATATTTAACAACAATTAACCGATAAAGGATGAGGAGGAGAACAAAAAGAATTGATACACAAAAATTACAATGAGGTTAAAATGAGGACAAACAATTGAAAAAAAATGAACATAATTTCTGATTCAACTATATTTATTAAGCTAGCATAATTTAAAACTAGAAGCATTTGAAGCTATAAAATAACGAAAAATTGGCTAAAAATGTCATTTCAGGCTTAATCTGGAAAAAAATATATGATTTTATCCCAGCCAATAAAATCCAATACCGAACTTTCACCATTTTTAAACCCCTTGAAAAATAGTTTGCTTACTTTGATCTGGATGTTAACTAAACTATGAAATCATAAGGATTTTGAAAATTTTAATTCTGGTGACCTAACAAATTCGTTACAGTCAAACCTCGATATAACGTACCCCCGATATAACGTACCCCTCGTTATAACGTACCCCTTGGGTCAGTCCCTTCAATAATAAACTCCGTCAAATTAACCCCCGATATAACGTACCCCTTGATATAACGTACCCTTTACCCGGCCCCAAGGGGGTACGTTATATCGAGGTTTGACTGTACTAAAAATTTTGTTTATACAATTTTCGCAAAATACAAAGCAAAGAAATAGAACTTTTCAATATTTTAGTTATAACTGTCAATTTTTTTAAATGTTTAGTGTTTTTTTTCAATAAAATGCCCACCTCTATGAAACAATTTCTTATGAAGCTCCCCAGGAGCAGTATTTCGGTAACAAATTTAAATTATAAGGTCGAATTTCAAAAAGAGGCCTGGTTGCCGAGATATCATCTAAAATTGGTTGGTCGTCATTTGAAAATCTTTGCACTCCAACTTTGGACCATAGCTCAGCAACGAGTCATCTTTTAAAATTTCTGCTTTGTAAAACGAATTTCTAAGGCAATTTGGACTGCTCTAGGAAGATCTCGAAAAATGTGCACAGAAGAGCTACTTTTAGAAAATTCGATTAATGACTTATGGTTAAAGCAAAAACAGTTTTTCACTTTTGATTTTTAAGTTGGCAAAACCCCTTCGGGGGCGCAGGGGGCTTGGAATCGAGATGCGCACACCCACATACTTTAGACACAAATCACTCGAAAGTGACTCTGGATGCATGGGGGGCACCAAAGGTTCATAATGTTAGTCTGCATGTCTGCAATTGAACATATACTTTCTTCATTTATCTTTTCAGAAAATAAATAACAACGAAACTAGAAATATATATTTATTAAAAAATATTACGAGAATGGGGCGCCACCAAATGAACTACTATTTCATGCACAACTCTTTCACAAATCCATTTATTCTCCAGAAATGGCCAAATACCTATGTGAGAATATTTTTTAGATAATAAAGGGGTGAATAGAAAAAAATCCACTTACCTCCATTACTTGCATATTTTCGTCATTTTGATCGATGATATTCTGTAAAATGAAAATAATATTTAATAAGGAGTTAGATCATTCAAGAAAATTCGGTACTTCCTTAGTTGGGGAGGGGAAGGGAATAACAGGGCGCCACTTTCATGGCAAAGGGATAAAAAAGTGGTACTTCTGCTGTTTACACGCCCCCATATTTTGAAATTGCGAATTTTTGCGACGTTTTTGCACATTATTTTTGAATTGCAGAACTTCCAGAGGGATACAGCCGTCTGACCGTCAACCATTAAGTGAATTTTGTGGACCCGGAAACTGGCACACATACTCTTTATCTTTTCAGAAAATAAAGCTATCGAATCGATCTGGCAGAAGTATAAGATGCGTCACAAAAAAGAATTTAGGTTATAGGTTATGTATCAGATTTTGTGTGGCGTCGAAAATTCAAGTGCCCAGATGTTTTTTTTTATTTATGGTCCATAATATCGATTGTTTATCCTGTTGAAAGTGTTTAGTAAAGAATCATTTCGATGTTTCATTCTAAATTTCAAAAAATATGAGGGGGCGTGTAAACAGCAGAAGTACCAAAAAAGTAAATGATTGTGTTTTTTTGCTGTCTTACCATGTTTTTTCAAGTGTGCGGTGGCAAAAAAAGAATCTGTATGCATTTTATGATCGATAGTCTTGCTCGGAACTATGTCGCAGGTAAGTGCACATCTCTAACTCTCAAGCTTAGAACATTCGATTAATGACTTATGATTCAAGCAAAAACAGTTTTTCACTTTTTATTTTTAAGTTGTAGCATTTTGGTGAGAGATTTTCTGGCAAAACCCCTTCGGGGGCGCAGGGGGCTTGGAGTTGAGATGCGCACACCCACGTACTTTAGACACAAATCACTCGAAAGGGACTCTGGACGCATTTAAAAACATGCATACCAGAGTTTCTATATGCGGTAGGCCCCAGAAAGTAAAAACCTGTTCAAAATCTATTATTTTTACCTTAATTTGACTTAAAAAAGGTTAAAATTTGGTGAAAAATATCCTAAAAAGACCATCTACCCCTAAGGGGTGGGAGGCAAATTTTTTGACAAAATTCAAAATTTTTAAATTAGAAAGTGTTTACAAATGTTTCTTTTATCGTGTTGTGCAGAAAAAATGAGTTTGGGGGGGGGTTGATGATTCAAGGTCACTTTTCAAAAAATCCGAGTATGGGGGGGACTAAAGAAGTGCCGAAAATTCTATTTTTGAAAAGTAAATAAAATTAGAGTACAGTCGACGCTCTCTATAAGATACAACCCTAAAGTTCGTCCTAGACCTTTTTTTTAACCTGATTTGATTTTGCCAAATGTGATTCGTCAGTCTAGTCGGAAATATCTCAAGGATTCCGAATTTAACCGATCGTTTTGTAATCTACAATAGTTTTGCCAGTAAGACCGCGACGTTCTCTATACGATACACCTTTTTAAGATTTAGGTGTATCTTATACAGAGCGTAGCGGGTTTTACTGGCAAAACTATTGTTGATTGCAAAAACGATCGGTAAAATCGGAATCCTTGCGGTATTTCCGACTAGACCGACAAATCATATTTGGCAAGACATTTCAGAAATCAGGTTAAAAAAAGTGTCGGACTTTAGGGGTGTATCTTATAGAGAGCGTCGACTGTAAAAGTCGTTCGAAATCTTCGATTGATCAACCCATGATATTTAATAAAACCTTTTTAGAATATTTTTGTTCAAAAATTTACCGTTTTTGAAAAATTCGGTCAAAAGCTTATGCGACCACTTTCAGGGCGGATATTACAATTAGAACGAAATAAGATTTAAGCTTTTTTAACATTGTTTTTTAAACGATACCTGTATTGAAGGGGCCATCATTAGTAGAGTTCCATACTTTTGAATGCCGGAATTAAGTCCTTGACTCTGTCTTTGCGTAATCAGGTGAAACAGGCTGAATAAATGAATAAATTAGTCATGCGTTTTATTTCGTTATCAAAAGTTTTAACCTTGTAAGATATTTAGTCCTTTGTTGGTTGACTTCTTCGTGACTTTCTACAGACAAATCGCATGCGTCTGAAAATTTTCAAAATAAGTTTGTACAAAAAATGAAGTCACTTTTTTCTGTTTAACTATCTATTATCAGATTTTTCGAAAAATAGACTCAGATTTTTAATTAAATCACACCGTGACAGTTATCTTTTCGGACAGGAAGAGTTTCTGTTACACGCGCCAATGACTTAAAGGGCAAAACCGGAGAAGAGACTAAGATTTTTCTCAAGCAATTCTTTGAGTTCAAGTCTTCTGGCTTCTTCGTACAATAATTCACTGATCTAGTGGAGGGATAGAAGGCACCACCACTACGAAGGAGAATATCCAATCGAGTTTTCAATCAAATTTGTTGAATCTGAGCTACAACTTTTTAAACTATCTGATACATACAGTCGACGCTCAATATAGTGTACAACTTAATATAGTGTACACCTCGGTCTAATTCTAACACTTCTAACACTCTATACAATGTACAGTCAAAAAATTTCATTTTATTTTTTGTCGACACACGAAAAGTTTCCATTTGCATTTTTTTTAATCGTTCTTCCATTTTTCTCATTGCACTTTTATTTCATTGTTTTTTTTGTTTAGATGCATACTCTAAAGAAATAGCGGGCTATAACTCAGAAGCTCAGGAAGGAAGTGATTGAGGCAACAGGCAGTTTAGCGGAATTCTATCTTTCTCGCTTTACAATCAAAAACATTCTCGACAGCAAAGCGGGTATTCTTAATGCAATCGATGAAGGTGGCAGAGCAAAGTGGGCTTGACGTATTGAAGAGGAAGTCCTTTGCTCGGTCACGTCAATCAAAACAATTCACCAGAATACTGGCAGAGTACTTGGATGTGGATAAAGAAGTCAAAACTTGTGGATTTTTCACTTTGGCCGAAATCGCAGAGGTAATCGCAAGCAAGAAAGTGGAAGAGGCAGAAGTGATGGGAATTGAAGAAGAACCTCCAGTCACAGTCCGAGATAATCCGATCTGACAATCCTCCCTATTCAGACACTGTCACCAATTACACCACTCTCAAATTGATTGATCAACTGAACGGCTGAATAATAGTACTATCTGGCTGGAGAACGCTTTGAAAAATTGAAAAAAAACTCACAGAATATTTTTTTATTGTTCAACCAAATGTTTGATGTTATTGTATGTTTAGAATTTTGTTTGTTAGAATAAAATAGTTTAAATTCAGTGTTTAATAACAAAAAATTGATAAATCTAGATATAGTATTTTTGTAGGATTCTCACGCTCCCGAATATTAGTCACGCCTTTTAACCAACTTCCCGTTTATAAATATTTTTGTTCTCGACGTCTTTCAGGAAAAACCAGGCCGTAGAGTTCAGACAACTCATCAGAATTGACATGTGATGCTTAAAATTTTGAGTTTTACCTCAAAACTTGGTAAAAGTTATGCAAAAGCCTGAAGGAGATAATCGAACCTGAGACTCGATTCATGTTTTAGGCGATAAATGGCGCCTCTTCGGCTTGTGTATAATGCTTACAATGAAGGTGTGAGGTGCGAGGTAAAACAGTGTCCATGTCTCGCGTTTTTCATTGAAAAATGCCAAATCTGATATAGATGACCTACACCGAAAACGAAAAAGTAGATGTAGGTCATCTATATCAGATATAGCGTTTTTCAATGAAAAACACGAGATCTAGTCACTGTTTTACCACGACCTCGCACCTCACACCTCCTGGCGCGCCATAATGCTGAATAGGGCAAAGGAAACTCTATATAATGTACATTTGATATACCGGGTGGGCCAAAACATATGGAACACTTTAAGAGATCATAACTTTTTTGTATGTTGAATTCCAAAATTCTGTGAACGCAGATCGACTTAGAATCGCGTGACGTTTTTTTGGTATATAATGTCAAAAACACTATTTTTGCTTGGCCCCCTTCCCCCCTGTATTTTGGCCCTTGGCCCTCCAAAGGCCATCTACGGTCGAGGACCCGAACACAGGGGTGACCAAGCAAAAATCGTGTTTTGACATTAAGCACCAAAAAAAATTTCATGCGATTCTAAGTTGATCTGTGTTCACAGAATTTCGGAATTCGACATACAAAAAAAGTTATGACCTCCTAAAGTGTTTCATATTCTCGGCCCGCACGCTAGTACATACCTGAAGCTGGTCCCCAAGGTGTACACTATATCGAGCGTCGACTGTAATTTATTACTTCTTTAAGACAAGTTTTTGTAGGATACAAAGAAAGAATCAAAAATTGAAAATTATTTAATTTGTTTCAAATAATAGTACTATTACTTGCTACGGTTCGAAAACTAAGATACCTGGATTAAACAGAAGGACAGCTTTGAAGGCAGCAAATTCGTCTATAGCGACATTCAACTTTCTCAATGGCGTCTGTAAAACAAACCAATGAAAAGTGTAAAAATAGTAATCAAGACAACCTACCATTATTTCGTCCATTTGACGGTGGTATATCTAAAGACAATTGTATAAATTATAATAAAGACTAATTTTGAAAAATCACTACCGATCTACATCCTGGGATTCTGACTTGTTCCTGAGGTGATCTGAGAATAAATGCGCCGTTAGGGTAGACAATTTTGTCGGGACCATGGTCCAACGAGTAGTAGACTCGGTTGAGGATGTTGAACGTGAATGCAAAGTTCTTACCAGCGCAAACTAAAGTGAAGAAATAGTGATTTTATTGATTAAAATATTTTTACAGTTAAACTATTAAAAATATGTCTTTTTTTGCTTGGTTTATGATAAAAAAATATTAGTGACTTTTGAGGTCTTCAAAGATTTATTTTATGCAGGTATTCCTCAATTAAACAACTCAATTATACAGCCTAAGCCGAAAAACTGTACTGTTAAAAAAAATGTGCACGTTAGTCCTTGCATAGTATATGTTAGTTTGCAGGGACCCCAAAACATCAGGATTTTTTTCGGCTTTTTGCCCTTGCCAATTTTTTTGTAATTTTTAAGCTTTTTTAAGGAAGGGCTGCTCAGCGTATGTTAAGTTGGGTTAAACGAATCTTAGACTCATCTATGATTCCGTCCTAACATACGTTGCCCATCTGTTGCCTAAGCCGAAAAATTCACAAAAAATCAACAGGGGGACTAAGGCGAAAAATGGAAACGATTCTCATATAGATCCAGGAAACTACAAATGTGTTGAGTTCTAACAATGAAAACCTGTTTTGGCTTATAGTGTAAGCAGCGTTACCGTAAATTTTAGTCTAATGCTTGTTCACTTCTTTTATTTGCACAGTCTGTTAGCTGTCTAAGCTATTAAGTATTAACATAAGTTCCAGAAACGCTCGTATGACTGTTTTTGGTGCAATTTTTAAAATCTGATATTCATGACTAGGGTTGGGATTTTTTTCGAGAAAATTCTCCAAAATCGAGCAAAATCTTTAGTCATTTTTTGCCCGATCGTTAACTGTACGTCGATAACTGTACGTATATTATACGAAGAAATCTACAGTTATCAACATACAGCTATCGACGGGGCACAAATGACTCAGAATGGGTAAAATAAATAAGCCCTGAATCACTATCACTTTCCGTTCTTTATAAAAAATATTTTTAGATAAAAAAACAATATTTTCAGCTAAAAAATTTTAAATTGAGTGAGCAAAATCTAGATTTTGCTCGAGAAAAAACCGAGAAACTTCTCGAGCAATTTTTCGAAAATTTTCTCATTGGCCAACCCTATTTATGACCAATAATATTTTGTTTATAAATTGATGTTTCCCGCCATAAGAATGAAGAAAATCGCAAAAATTTTTGCATTTTTTTTGCCTTGGTACCCCCTGTGGTCACTTTTCACCCACTAAAATTAAATTTACTAGAAACAGCAAGTCCGGAATTCTGACACCGGATCCATGATCAGCGTACTCGATTTGCTCACAAAATTACTCTTAAAATTTTAAATTGACTGTAGTATTTTAAATTCCGTTCAAGACAATGAACATTCCAATATGGCAATACGTTGTAATTAAATGTTCATTGTCTTGAACGGAATTTAAAATACGACAGTCAATTTAAAATTTTAAAATTTAAAATTTCAATTAAAAAAAGCTGTAGTAAATTTATTTTTAGTGTGTGAATAGTGACAGGGACAAACAAAAAAAATTTTGCGATTTTCTTCATTCTGATGGCGGGAACATCAATTTATAAACAAAATATTATTAGTCATAAATATCAGATTTTAAAAATTGTACCAAAACAGTCATACGAGCGTTCCTGGAACTTATGTTAATACCCATTATTTAGAATTTAATTTAAAAGCCAACTTGATCAGACTCGCTGAGCCTGGCGAATTCTTCAAAAGTCTTGGACCACTCTAAGCAGAGCCTTAACTCCCTGATGTTCCACATCTGAATGTCATTCATGGAGGCTGGGTAGAGCTCTTTGAATATGGTACTTTCCTGAATCAAAATATTTAAAGATTATTTCAAGGCTTGTGTTATGGATCAAACTAACATCTGGCTGTAAACTTTGGAGTTGGAATAGTAGGCTTGGACGTTGCAATGTTTCTTTGACACTTTTACAATCATCTAGCAGGCAAGAGCGGAGTTTGATGCACAGCTGCTCCATCGCCATCAGTGAATCTACGATTTTGTCGTCCATTTTCATGTGGTTGTTGTGTATTATGGGTGATAAAGACTGCAAAGGTTTTTTTATAACAAAATACGGCCGGACTCCCTTATTTGGTGTTTTTTCCCGAAACAGAACGCCTGACGATTGGATACAAAAACTGATTGGATACACCGATTGGATACATTGACGGTTGGATACACCGGTTGGATACAATTTTAAATTTCATTTTTATTACTTTACATTTTTATGATTCAAGCTCAAGCGGGATAGCCAACTATACACTAGGATGGACTCAAACATATTTTACTAACTTTTTAACGGTTAGAAAACACTTTTGAGCCCGTCCTAACATACGTTAGCCTACCCTAAGCCTAATGCTTAGCCTAAGTTAAAATAAATTTAAGCACAAAAATCTAAAGCCAAAATTACCACAGTAGGGCCAAAAATAGGTGCTACATGGATTGTAGATATAAATGGTACCAATTACCGTATTTACTCTAATAGTAACCCCCCCTCTAATTGTAGCCCCCACCTCTAATTGTAGTCTTTTGTCACTAGAACTTGGCAAAAAGAGTTTCTTTTTTTATTTTGAAATCCAGGCAAAGCCAGGGCTGGCCCCTTGACAGGTTTGGTGCCGGGTTGTTATTTTATGGTTATCAGGGCTCGGCTGTAAGGAAAAAAAAATTTCCAAGTCAAAACTGATATCAAAGCTGATATGAAAAAGCATAGATAGAACAGTATTTGGACTGAGGTTCCGTCACGTTTTTGTTTCTTTGTACTTTTCTCCCAACTTTTCCCCAATTGTTTTTCTGTAAAGTAGGTGCACAACTACAGCGTATCCTCTTTCTTTGAGTATATGTTTCAATACAAACATGTATATTTATGGGGCTTAGACGACCAACAAACTTTGAAATTGGCCAAATTTTTGATTTTTCAAAACTTTTTCAACTTCCGAGGGTTTGTTACCCTACTTTATAACCATTTTTAATTATGTAAAGTAGGTGCACATCTACAATCTCAGCTTTCTTTTGAGTATAAGGTTGCCTATACAAACCTGGATATTTGGGGTCAGAGACGACCAACAAACTTTGTGGTGCGGAAAAAAAAATTTGTGTAATTTGCTGGGTATTTTATCTGGGAAAAAGTATGTAAAGATATACTATTTTTATAATAAAGTCATAGCCCTCATTAAAATTTGAAATACTATAGAGGCGCCGATAGGCCTGTGGTCCCTGTAGAATATTAATTTTGAATACCTGCAAAGAAAGTTGATCATCGTCGCCAGAGCTGTTCCTCTTGCCCATTCTAAACTTCTTTGTCGGTCCTATCCTGTCTCGGTCATTTTGAATGGCTGTAATAACAACTTTATGTGAATATTTTTCAACAGAAGAAGTCATTACCCCTGGCATCCATGCCCACTTGAACGCACTTGTTAAAGCGACAATGCCTGCAATTTTGGTATGTATTGATTTTTCACCTATAATTCAAAATTTAAAAATTCTACCTGCATGCACAACGAACATCTGCAAAATTTTTTTGTAACATTCATTAACACTATTAGATGTTTGGGTTGAGTTTTCGACTTTAGAGATTTTGATACTTATTAAATTTTTACATACACTTTAATTTTTCGCATGATTTGAACGATGCTGTACTGAAGCAACATTGATTTTTCCATTTTTCCAAATTGATTTTTCCGGTTTTTGTTGACCATCTTCTGTGGCGAAATTCAGAAGATCTAGCCTCTAGATTCCCCTGATTTGACGCCTTGTGACTTCCTTTTTAGGGGCAGATCAAAAGTCAGCTCATTACAACTCCGATGACAACTATGGCTGAGCTTCGTAAAAGAAGTGGACGCAACTTTATAAACCTGCCGCAGAGAATGGTCAACGATGCTATTAGAAGTTATCAAAATTGACTCGAATACTGTTTGTAAGGACTAAGTGTTGATGAATCATATTAGTAAAAACCATTGTTATTTTGTCTGTTGTGACAAGCTCAAATTTCGACAAAGAACTATTTAAAATTGTGGTGTTGTTCGTAGCCTGAATTCATAGCTTTCGAATGAAAAATGTCTAGTTATAACAACTCTAAATTATTGGGTTGTAACATAAGTCATGGCGGTTTTTTAGTAATGAATTTCATGCGCTAATTATCACACACATGCGATATACTTTACATACCAATGGAAAGCTCATTCTTTGCTCTACAAGATCTTTGTTATTGTTTTTCTGGAATGATCAAGTCTTGGTAATTTGTAGGTATAAACGATGGAGTGTCAAGTGGACAAGGATTTGCATTTTCGACATCACTTGCTTTTCGCTTTCAATCGTGGTGCGAAGGCTACAGAAGCAGCTAGGGAAAGCAGCTAGGCCTTACAGCCCAGACCTCGCTCCATCTGATTATCACTTTTTTCGTTCGCTCTCCAATCAAATTCGGGGTGTAACATAAATTCGGGGTAAATCGACAATGATGAAGATCTCGAAAATTGGCTCGTCAACTTCTTCGATAGCAGACCGGCTGACTTTTGGCGAAGCGGAATAAACAAACTGGTAGATCGATGGGAGCAGGTGGTTAGAACTGAGGGAGAATACATAATTGATTGAATTGTTGTTATTACTGTTGAAAGATGGAAGATAATAAATTAATGCAAAACCGTACAAAAAAACCGCCATGACTTATGTTACAACCCAATAGTTCACCTATGTACCCAAAAATCTTGGCCTCAACGAATCCCTACGCTAAAAATTTTAAGTCGTTTGTTACTGGTTTTTTGCTTTATCTCGACCCACTTTTTAAGATTCAAAATCGCCTTGGTACACCCCCCTCCCTCTATTGTTTTTATGCTTGTGATGATGCATGGACTCAAACATGCCTTTACAAATTTCTGATTTGGGCATAAGCCCACGCTAAAAAAATCAGGAGGGGACTGAAGCAATTTTAATCTTTAAAATGGGCTAGATAAAAGAAAAGGACATTTTATCTTTTTTCTGAGAGTTTTAGTGCTAAAACCCACTTTTGTTGACATCACAGTTGCCTTGGTATTGGCAAACAAAGGTGTGTTCCGAGACTATCGTCCTGCGGAAAAATGTTTTGCATCCATTGCAGGAAGCCACTCCACTGAAATTCAACATTTTTAAACATGAAAATCTTCACAGTTTCAACTCACTAGTGGTAACCCGTGGCTCTGTCGGAGCAAACTGCACATAGTTCGCCTTCAGGAACTTTCCTCCCTGCAAACAAAACAGGATTTTTTTTGAAAAGGTTTTTGTTTTGATTTTCTAAAAGGGCTGCTACGTAAAGATGTTATCTGATTTTGTTGTTTTAACACTCCCTGGGAACCTGTGGCGACGAGATGTTCCGGTAGGGCCAATATCCTCGATCATTATTTGATAAGGTGAAAAATTAAAAAAATATATTTTTTTTTACAAGCGGGTCATTGACCGCGTTTCTACGCAAAAATGGCCAAAAAGTATGTATTCTCTAAGCCAAAACAGGCAAAATGCGAGCCAAAAAACGCGAGTAACTTTTTTTTTCGGGCAGAGAGGGAAGTCGAGTTTCTGCCAAATGATAATCTAAGACATCGGTTCTTCCAAAATATTTCGTCCTCACAGGTTCCCGTTCCCGCGTTAAAGAGGGGCTGAAAGCTGTTAAGGAGATAGTCTCGACACGGAAGAAAAATTGAATGTGGTTTTAAAGACATATTTTGTCGACAATCCGTTGTTGTAATGTCAGACAAAATTGTGTAGAATAAAAAGTTAGATTAGCATCATCAATATCAGAATTTCTAAATTTCTTCAAAAAATGCCTTAAAAATCGAAAAGGAAAAGTGAAAAAACACATCAAGAAAGTGCAAGAAAGGGCACTTTTTAATTCTGCACAAGTTTGTCTGACATCGCAACACCGAGTTGTCAACAAAATATGGTTCAAAAACCACATTTAAAAACGCAAAACTTGGGATAATCTGTTCGTGTCAAGACTATCTCCTCAACAGCTTTCAGCCTCCCTTTAACAGCGAAAACAGATACAGTCGAGTCCAGCTAACTCGGCACCCCAATAATCCGGCACTTTTTAAAAATTTGTTTGTCTGGCAAAGAAAATCAACAAAGATTACCCCCAATAACCCGGCACCCTAAGACTGGTCCCGTCCAATAAAAATTACCCCCAATAAACCGGCATCTATCATAGTTTATAACATTTTCAATTTGCGTCAGAAGCACAAACCTTCAATCTTGTCCGCCGATTCGTGGGAAAATTGGTGCGATCCCGTCATGCTCATCTACAGCGATTCTTTCGATGAATATTTTTACCACGAGCGCAAGAAAAATGAAATCCAAAGCCAACTTACCAATTTTTTCTCGATTGTTTAACCATTTCTTGAATGTTATGTTTTGTTTGAATAAAGGGTGATTATATAGAGCGTCGACTGTAATGGTTAATGCCTGATAAAATGATACCACCGCTAACCCGGCACCCCAATAACCGGCACTTTTTGCCGGTCCCAGTGGTGCCGGGTTAGCGGGACTCGACTGTATTGGTTTTTTATTGAATTGTTTTCTGCAAAAAATACCCGCAACATGATATTTTGCAGAACAATATGCAAACATTGTGAATTTTGAATATTTTTGCAAATTATTCAAACAATTAAAATTTAGATGCGTTCTGAAAATTTTAAGCTTTTGGTGAGTTTTTTCCCTTAGGCTTATTATAAATTGTGAAACTCTCTTACTTTGCCTTGGTTGCATGGGATCCCTGGTCATTGCGACTGCACTATTCTCGTCTTCTAGGTCTTCTTCTTCATAAAACGGTTGGAACTCTACCTTGGCAATCTACGAAAAGAAACAATTCAGTAAATGCAAATCTTACACGTCAAAAGAAAACAAATAAGAAAAATTGTCTATGGTTCTTTTATAAACATAAAAATGTGCTTTTGAAAATTTTACCGGACTCTAGCGTCAATGACATTTTTAAAAAGGGGTAGACTTTTTTTTTGACATATATTTTTTCTTTCGACAATGCGGCAATAGGTGGTAAATGGCACTTTTTGCAATATTTCGGGGCAAATCTTGTCTCATCTTATTTGCCCCAAATTCTGTCCTGTTTTCCAAAATCGGAACAAAACCTTTTATACTTAAAGTGACTAGAATTTTGCCCCGGTTCTCCTCTATTCTCGATGTCTTAAAAAAATTTATTTTCGAGGCGCGTTATATGTCAGGCTAATTATGCCTTAGTTTTCTTTCGGTGAAAAAAGGCTGGATTTAGTTTTGAAACTCTGCTTTCAACTTCGGCTTTCCATTTTAGGTTCGGTTAACCGATGAGAACTATCCTTAATTGAATTTCAAAAAAATAACAGTCCGGACAGTTCATGAACAGCTGTGCACCTAAAACTACAGCCAATTGCAAAAACAAAGTTTTTCGGTACATAGCCCTACTACATACCTACCAAACCACATTTAACCAGCAAACCCAATCTAGTCAAAAAACCTTACCTTGGCTGCGGGCGGAGGGAAAACCTCGTAGGAGCCCAGTCCTGAGGATTGCTTGGTGGACGCAATTTTCCCAGCGGTAGTCTACACACACAAGCAGTATTAGCAAAAATCGAAGTCCAAAAAAATCAATTAGCGTGTGTCCAAGAAAACACCAGAGAGCACAATACAGGAAAGTCTTGGCACTGAGGGCACTGTTTGAGGGGGTGTATGTCGCTCTGCAATCAACAACAACAGACCAAACTCGTTTGTCCAGCCGCAAAAGTACTTCTTCTCCTATTTTTGTCAATAGAAGAGGGGCGGCAGTAGCACACAAAAGTTTTGATTAGTGATAGCAGCAGTAGCAGGCTCCAAAACTATTTCCTTCCTTTTTCTCTAGTTTTTTTGTCAATAATAATGGTGTATTGGCCGGACAGCAATGGTAGAATTATAGTAGTAGATCATGTGCCTAAGACAAATTGTTAAATTTTGAAATTTTAGTATGAAAATGGAGAATTATTTCAGTACTGTTGCACTTTCGTTTAAACCAATGGCTCAAATTTAATCGCATACTCAGAAGTCTGATTTTTACCAGCAAATTACTGAGTTCCGCCCTCAAATTTTAAATGGCTCAAATTGTTGCAGCGGTAAAACTGTGAATTTCAACGGTAAATTAATTTTTTTTCAGCCATCCACACATCTGCGTCTTCCTTACTAGAGCACTCCTTCACAGTCGTCCATTCGCGTGCCGCTCCTCGCCTCTCCCTTTGACCGATTTGAGACTGCATCTAAAATAGTGCTAAAGTTGTTTCTGCCTGAAACTTTGCTATACCAATAAGGCAACAAACTGTAAAGTTGACTTTACAATAAATTTACCGCTGAATTTCATTGTTTTATGGCAGATTTGAAAATACCGTTGAAAAAATTAATTTACCGTTGAAATTCACAATACCGCTGCAATTCACTTACAGCCATTTTAAATTACCGTTTATCTTTGGATTTTTGTTTTATTAAATTTTAGATTTCTAATGAGCTCTCAAATTAGGCCAAATTAATTGAGAAATGTTGAGATTAAGAGGTCAACTGGAATTTAAGAGCTTATTAGAAAGTCAAGATTCACGGCTACACACTAGTACAAGTAAAAAAGTTTCGACGCTACTATGATATATACCTCGACAGACCTACTTTATATATCACGTCCGAGGATTTGGGAGGGGAATATATCGAAGTAGCGCAGGGGTCCGATTATATCCCTTAATTAAAGGCATTGCCCTTAATTTGAAAATTTTGCCTTTAATTTTTTTTGAAAATAAAGGCATATTTTGACGAATGTTATGAAAGTTACTTTCTTGGGCAGAAAGAATTGTTGAAAGCAGGAAAGGGGGGAGAAAAATATGTTGTTCGTCAATAAAGTTGTTTTTTTGTTGATTTTTGTCGGGTTTGAAGCATAGGGACAAGATGCCTTTAAGTCGCCTTTATTTTGGTGAAAATTCCTTTAAATTGCTTTTATTTTTGACACTAGATGCCTTTATTTTAGAAATTCGCGATCGAACCCCTGGCTCAAGAGCAAAGTAAGCCAACTAGCTCAGGACATACTTAACTCATTGTTTCATGAACTAAAACAAGTTCGTCTAATTCACTCTAGCCTGCCTGCGCTGAAGCGCTTGCACAAGAAACAACAAAAAGGGTTCTATTGCAAGGTAACTGCTACCAAAATGGTAAAATACTGTTTTTTTTTCAAAAAAAAGGCTGAAAAGGCATGATATTCAGGAGACGAAAGTGCAACGTTGCTTCTTTATCAATACAAAGGTGCAAATGCCCAATAATAATGACTGTTTTTTTCGGAAAGTGCAATTTTTTTCAGAACATATGTAGAATGAAGATAGGCAGACAATTTATTGCGTGAATTTTTTTCACTTTAAAATTTCGTGAATTGATTGACACTTGAGAAGGTTTGCCTGGTGAGGTAGTTATTTTGTATAAACAACACATTTTCCTTTTCTACGCATAAATATTATTTTGGTTGAAAGCTTCTAATGAGGATTTGATAGGCAGTTTGGAAGATTTGAATAAACAGAGCTGTTTGTCTGAATTCCCTTTTGTATATAAAAATATAGAGTGTGAAATGTTTTTAACAGATGTTTGAACTGGGAATGTGGTGAAAAATGATGGAGAACATAGTGAGAAAATGAGTAATTGGTATTTGTAAAGGTAGATGTAAAGTTTCAAATAGATTTCTAAGATTACTTAGATAATAGACCGGATCTGGTCTGGCAGCTTTAAGCTCGGATAGTCCAAGGTTTGACCCCGTTTCTTAAGTTACGATAAAATGCTAAATTACTCTAAAGGGACTTACACAAACTTTGAATTAAAAATTATCCATACTTGTATTTACTATTGATTTTTAGATGAATCCGAAAAACGTGCAAATAGCCATTACTGGGTTTCAGCACATAAAATATATTATTTTCGAATGCCTTGGTCCCCCAAGCTAATTTTTTTGCATTTTCTAAATAGTCAAAAAATCAGATTAGTGGTCTGAAACATCCACAAAAATTCGGTGCTGTTAGAGCTGTGGACGACCACAGTGTCTGTCAAAAATACTGGTGTAGAAATCATAAAATTTTATCAGGATTTCACCTTCCACGAGGGATT
>JAMRYI010001477.1:0-23367 GCA_029231635.1 Ditylenchus weischeri | reverse complement strand
TTCAGGCGTACAATACCTTGCGGTTCTGCGGATGAGCATGCGGATAGAAGCGATCATAGCCCAGGCGGTTGAAGAGGCGATGGTCGCTTCCCAGTCCTTTGCGAGGCGGCGACACCGTCCCAGCCAGGCGAATGTGCGCTCGACGACCCAGCGGCGCGGGAGGACTTCAAAGCCCTTGGCTTGATCAGATCGTTTGATGATCTCGATCACCCAGTTCCCGGCTTTGGCGAGTGCCGTTCTGAGCTTGTCACCGGCGTAGCCACCATCGGCGAAGATATGGCGCAGCCAAGGGAAGTGCTGGCAAATCCTTTTGAGCACGTCGACGGCGCCATCCCGGTCCTGAATATCGGCGGTGTGCACGAGGATGGAGATCAGAAAGCCGGAGGTGTCGGTCAGATATGACGCTTTCGACCTTTGACTTTCTTGCCTGCGTCATACCCACTCGGACCGCCGCTCTCGGTCGTTTTCACGCTCTGGCTATCGATGCCCGCACTGGGAGAGGCCGCGCCCTCGATCTCTCGCAGGTTCATGACCAGCAGCGTGTTCATCACCTCAAACAATCCCGCGTTACGCCAGGCGTAGAAATAGCGCCGGACCGTCGAGACCGGTGGAAAGCACTTGGGCAGCAGGCGCCAGGCACATCCGGCCGAGGCCAGGTAGAGCAACGCGTTGGCCACTTCACGCATATTCGTGCTGCGACGCCGACCGCCGTGCTTTGCCGGAGGAATGAACGGTGCCACCAGCGCCCACTCTGTCCGTCATGTCGCTTGGATACCGCAGTCCTTTGCTATAGCTCATCTCGAGCAATGCCAGTCCATGCCATTGATCACTCCATTTCTCGCAAGGACGGCGTGAATCATAACATGCTGGTATTGCTCAACAACTTTTGGATCGGGCTCTAAGATCAGATCAGGGCACCGCACGCAAAATTATCCTTCATCAACCCTATCGGCGTTCTCGCATCGAACATATACCGATCTTCAAGGGGGCAATTCGTGCACGATCATATCCGACATGAGCCTGGCAAAGCGACCCAAGTTGGTGGGGGCGGCCCAACGCTGGTTGCTGAAAGTAAGCGGCCACCAGTGACTATTCCGTATCGGGCGAACCTGCTCGGTAACATCGAGCAGGCCCTGAAGGGTTTGCAGGGCTACGGCATTATGGCGCTGGAGCTCATTCAGAATGCGGACGATGCCGGATCCAAGCGATTGTTCTTTGATGCGCGGGATGATGCGCTTGTCGTTGGAAACGATGGGGAGTTTAGCAGTTGCGGCTTCCAGGACGCGGAGTGCCCTTGGCTTCAAAGCGGTGACGAATCCGGTCTGAAGCGACCCTGCAATTTTCATGCGATCGCCGAGATGGGCAGTAGGAGTAAGCTCCACGCCGCCGAGCAGATCGGAAGGTTCGGCATCGGCTTCGTCTCGGTCTACCAGATTACGGACACCCCGATCGTCCGATCCTCTGGTGTTGAGCTTCGCCTCAACCCGCAGACCCAGAAGGTGATCAAGAGCGATGTCGGTCCGACAGTCGGGACCGAGTTCATCCTGCCTTGGGCATCGTCTCAGTCCGAGGTCCGCGAAGGCCTAAATGCGTCTCCCACTCCCGATGATGTCGCAGACAAGGTCGTAGCGGAGGTTGACCTCGTCCTGCAGGGCTGCCTTTTGTTCCTCCGGCATGTCGAGCATGTGGAGTTGCGTCGTAACGGTAATCCAGTCGTATCGGTCGACATCAATCGCTCGGGGGAGGATGTAACGCTCCGCTTCTCGCCGTCCGGCGATACCCAGCGATGGCTGGTTCTTGCGAAACAGGCCGACGACGTGCTGGCCGCTTCGAAGCTATTCGAGCGCTTTGAGGCGCTGTCGCGATTGGAGCGTTCGCTGACGGTCAACGTTGCGGTGCCTCTCAATCTCGAGCAAGTCGACGGCCTGCTCTACGCATATCTGCCTACGCGCCAGTCCATGCGCATGCCGATCCATGTGAATGCCGACTTCTTTCCGCATGCAAGCCGGCAGGCCATCGTCCTCGAAGGTGAGCAGCATGAGAGATATTGGAACGAGGCACTAATCGAGACCGCGGCGGCGGCGCTCTCGGACAACTTCGTTCGTATCCGCGACCTGCTCGGCCCGACGCGGTTCTGGGCACTTGCGGACTCGGCATTTCAGCGCAAAGCGGAGCCCGCGTTCAAGTCGTTCTGGGACAGGCTCGCGGCGGTAGCGGCTAAGACTCCTTCGATTTGGACCACGCGCGGCGAATGGCGGGTGGCGAAGGAGACCTTCCTTCCGCCGGACTCGATGACGACGGTCGATCAGAGCGCCGTGGCGGATCTCGGCCTCGCACTAATCTGTCCCGCACTCCGCCGCCATTGGAGCGTGCTATCGAGCATCGGGGCGCACCAGCTACGTCTTTCTAGCCTTGTCGCAGCCCTAGAGGCCCGCGGAAACGATGCGACAAACGGCGGCGGCGAACCACTTCGACGACTCTGGTCAGCGATCAACGTTATGATCGAGGCACCGTCGGAGAAAAATGCTCTGATCACGGTGTTGCCGAAGCTGAAGGCCATACCCTTCATCATCGACGTTGACGCCGCTCCGATCAGCCCGAAGGACGCACGAAAGCTTCCGGTAGGCGTATCGCGTCACGCGCTGCGCAAGATCGTCCCTACCCGCCGAGTGGTGCACGAGGATGTACTTCAGTCCGGCCACCTGGCGAACCTGGTGCCCGAGTATCTCCTCGACGATCTCGCTGCGGATCTTGCCAGTGTCATCACCGACGAGGCTGCCGCCGAAGCTGCCATCGGAACGGCTGATACGGATGTGCGACGCTTCTATTCCCTGCTGACGTCCTTTCCCGCCGAGCGCAAGGTTGGATCCGTTGCCCATATTCTTGCAAATGTCCCGATGCTACGGACGGGCACCGGGTTCGTCAGTCCATCGCGAGGACAGCTGCCTGGGGACTTCCGCGACCCCATCGGTCACTTCAAAATCGTCGAAAGCCGGCTGTTCGTCCCGGACATGCGCGAACTGGCGCGCAGCGTGCTGCAGGTCGATGTCCTAACCTTCCGCGCCTACGTGGCCGAGCATCTCGAGGAGATCATCACTAGTGGCGTGACGCGCCAACAATATGGTGCGTTGATCACCGAGATCGTCAATCACCGCTCGCAGCTGGACGATGACGGAACGCTTGGAATTCTTGCCAAAATTGCGTTCGTGCGAACGCGCGCAGAGACTTATGCCCGTCCGGATGAAGTGTACTTCTGGTCGGCGCCTCTGGAGACCATCCTCGGCACAGATCCGGCTCGCTGGGTAGATCAGGGGTGGATTCCTAGTGGTGTGCAGCCACGGGCAAGAGACTTATTCGACCGCCTTGGCATGCCTTTCACGGTCGCGGCGGAACACATTGTCGACAGGATACAGACCATTTCAGAGGCTGGCGAAGGGCTGGAAGCCATCGTAGCTGGTACTACCCCGATAATTCGACACATCCTCGATCGCTGGACACGCTTTACGCCTGACGATCGGGCGGCGTTGAGCCGACTTAAAGACGTGGAATTTCTTGCGGCCATCGTCGATGGAGAGCGCGAGGACGGCTTTAGATATCCGCCGAACGGCCTCTACCGAGCGGGCCGTGCGCCCGGCTTTTCGTCCCAGGTACCGGTGGTCGAGATGACTGCGTTGCGCCAAGCCAGTGCAGCGGTGTTCGAATTCCTTGATTTGATCGAGATGCCGGCGGAACCGCCCACGGAAAACATCGTGGCACATCTCGAATACTGCATGAGTACGGGTTCGGCGGTGAACGACTTGACGTACCAGATGCTGAACGAAAGGCTGGAACGTAGGGATGAGGCGGCATGTATCGACCGCCTCGAAGGTACTGATTTTATTTATGTGCCCGATGTCGGCTTCATTGGTGCTGGAGAGGTCTTCTGGATCCCTCCCCTCTTCGGCGGATATTGGCATACTGCCAGTTCGCGGATGCGGCAGCGCGAGCAGCTCTATCGTCGTCTCGGTGTTCTAGATTCGCCGGAGCCACGCCATTTCGCGACCCTCGCATTAACCATCGCAGCGAGCACCAATCTGTCAGCGACCGACGTAGCGATTCATGGCCGATGTCTTGCCTTGCTCGCTGAAGCGCTCGAGCGGGAGGACGCCGGCTCGGCGGACGCCGTAGACATGCTGGCGGATGAAAACGCATTCCTGAACGTTGGAGGCGGAGCGACCTGGACCGGTGAAGCGGTCTGGCTGGATTCCGAGCAGTTGGCCGCATCGTTCGGCTCTGTGCTCGACGAACGCCTCTTTCGACTGCCAGACCTTAGTCGGTCGACCTCCTCCCGGTTTTTGAAACGTCTGGACGTGCCAGCTCTTACCGACATTGCGCAGTTTCGGCTGGCTGAGGAGCCTGAAGGCCGCATTGCGGCTGATGCGACGTCGCTCCTGCAGTCGCGGGCGGACTTACTGCTCTGGTTGGCACCAAATCGCGCGAGCCGCCTGGCCTTGCGGGAGCTCCTTCTGGCAGCCGAGATCCGCCTTTCAAATCAGTTGCTGGTGCAGGCCGAGATCGATGCGTTCGATCCTCCGGTGAGATCCCCCGCTGCATCGGCGCCAGCCTATCTCAACCGGGAGGCTGGCGTGCTGCATCTCCGCAGTTCGACAGGACGGGTGGATTGGGCGGCGGCGTTTCGCGCACTGTTCTCTGAAGTCGAGCGCTTCTGCCCAATGGCCGAAATTCCGCCATTGTGCATGACGGCAGCCTACATCATGTCGCAAGAGGATTGGGCAGATGCCGAGCAGGCGTTGCTCGCGGCGGACTTCAAGGCGCCGGACGATCTGGATGTCAATTTCGAGGTTGGGCGTGAGCTCGAAGACGAGCCTGAAGACGAAACATCCTACGATGAACCGACGGATTCTGCCGCAGCTATCCCTGAAGATGAAGATACGTCATCCGGCGAAAGCCTTGGTAGCGATGAAATCGTGGAAGAAGAGGCCGCTGCTGCTGATGATGGCTCTGTGACGATAAATCCCACGAGCGTTGCGTCGGAGAGTGGGGCTGAAAATGGAAGCAAGCGAGGTAATGCTACCTCGCCTGCGAGCGGCCCGGACAGTTCGGCAGGCCGGAGAACTTCCAACGAAGAGGCGGAGGAAAACGCCAGCGGCGAGGAAGTGGAGGATGACGACGCCTATAGGTCAGCGTCCAGCCGTGGAGCCTTTGGAGCCGAACCTGAGGGTGCTGACGCAAAGAGCGGCCATACCGAGTGCGAAAACACGCACGCACGTGGGCGGTCCGACGCGCAAGGTAGGGGTGGCAGTTCGCCATTCCGCAATGACAGTGGCCGGCAAAGCGCTGCCGCAGCCGAGCGTCAGGTGCGGCGCTCTCGTATGCTCTCCTATGTGTCGCGCAGTGGTACCCGCGGAGACGGTGACGCTAGTACGGCCTCTGGATACGATGATATCGCCGATCTTATCGATGCCGCGGCTATGAAGGCAGCTCTGAGCTATGAACAGGGCCGTGGCTGGGAGGCGGAGCGACAACCACATTTCAATCCCGGCTTCGATATCGTCTCGAAGTCACCCACTGGTGGCCGACGCCTAATTGAGGTCAAAGGTCTTGATGACGAATGGACCGAACGCGGCATCAAGCTCAGCCATGTCCAATTTTCGATGGCGCGCGAGCATCCAGATGAATTTTGGATCTACATCGTTGAGCACGCCCGCGACCTAGAGCGGCAGAAAGTTACAGCGATCGGCAATCCGTTCAGTAAGGTCGAGGAATATTGGTTCGACCATAATTGGCGGGAGGCCTCGGATGAGCGGGCTTCGTCGCGCGACATACACCTCAAGGAAGGGTTGAAGGTTCAGCACCACACTTGGGGCAAGGGCGTGGTCGTCGAGGTCAAATCCCGTGGTCTCATTCCATTCGTCGTGGTCGATTTTGGATCGCTCGAAGGTCGCCGCGGCATACCCTTCAACTCCTCGCTAAAGATTCTTGAGTGATGGCCAGATGCTACCCCGACCCGAACAACGCGGTCTCCGATTCCAACGCAGAGCTCATTGTCTACCGCGCTCTCGCGGAGCAGCTTGGTCCCGACTACACGATCCTTCATTCCGTCGCGTGGATTTCGCGTCTAGGCGGCGGCGGTCCGCGCGAGGGGGAAACCGACATCCTCGTCGCCCATCCTACTCGGGGTTTGCTTGCGATCGAGGTGAAGGGCGGGCGCGTGTCGCTCGACTATCGTACCCGGACCTGGGTTTCGATCGACGCGAACGACGTCGCTCACGAAATCAAGAACCCGTTCGAGCAGGCGCGGCGAGGCAAGTTCGCACTGCTCGAGAAACTGAGAGAGAGCCCCGCCTGGAAAAGGCTCGATATCGGGCGGTTTACTCTCGGATATGCGGTCTTTGTGCCCGGTGTCGGCGAAGGCAGCCGACTGAGAGGCCCCGATGCACCTGTCGAAGTTATCGGCGATCGTCGCGACCTGTCTAACCTGAACGCATGGGTCGAGCAGGCATTCGCCTATTGGCAAGGCGAGGAAAGAGCCGGCAAGCAAATTGGGACGCGCGGCGTGGATGCCCTCACGGCTCTCTTTGCGCGCACCGTCTCGACCCGCCCGCTTCTTTCGGCTCGCATATCCGACGAGGACGATGCCAGGCTTACTTTGACAAATCGCCAGGCTGCTATCCTAGACATGCTAAGGCGGCAACGCAGGGTAATGATCGCCGGCGGCGCCGGGACCGGAAAGACCCTGATAGCGCGCGAGAAGGCCGTCCGCTTAGCGTCAGAGGGGATGCGGACTCTGCTGCTTTGTTACAATCGCGGCCTTGCGGATCATCTTCGGGAGCAGTGTGCCGGGATCGAGGGCCTCGATGTCGCGACCTTTCACCAGGTTTGTCACCGATGGATCGATCGTGTGAAAACAAAAACCGGCCGGGACCTGCTCGCCGAGGCCCGTGCCGATCTGCCTGGCGCCCACGAGTTCGATCATCACATGCCGATGGCATTGGCGGTTGCGGTCGATGCGCTCGGCCCGATCTACGACGCAATCGTGGTTGATGAGGCGCAGGACTTTGGTGACGAATATTGGTTGCCCGTCGAGATGCTACTTACCCGGCCGAACGAGGCCATGCTCTACGTGTTCCTGGACGAAAACCAGGACATCTATCGCCGTTCCGCCAACATTCCTGTTCCCAGCGAGCCGATGGTGCTCGACCGCAACTGCCGCAATACCGATGCGATCCACGCGGCAGCCTACAGCCACTATCGGGGTGCAGCTGTAAAGCCGCCCGAGATTGTCGGCGTCAGCGTCGACCGCATTCTCGCCTCCGATATGGAAAAACAAGCAAAGTCGATCGGTGCGTTGGTCACGAAGCTGGTGGTCGATGAGGATGTGCCCCCGCACGAGATTGCGATCCTCCTGTGCGATCCCGCCGACCGTCCAGCACGGGAGCGCGCGCTTCAGAAATTGCCAATTCCCGCAGCTATCAAGCTCGGGCGTGTGGAGGATTTCGGACCTGGCCGCCTGTCGGTCGACACCGTCGCGCGTTTCAAGGGATTGGAGCGCGCCGTCATAATCCTTTGGGCACTCGACACCTGCGACGTTAGCCGGGACCGCGAGACGCTCTACGTCGGAATGTCCCGCGCGAAGTCAGTGTTGTTCGTCTGCGGAACGCGCGAAGCGTGTGATCGCATACTTGGGTGATTTTGGTGCTCATCAGGCTCATTATAACTGCAGGGCAGCAGTCAACGGACGGATCCCAACTTGCCAACGTCAGTTCTTCCGGCGGCACCGACCTGATGCGTCAACCGACGGGGAGCAGCTATGCTGCAGCGGCTTTCTAGAACCTGACTGACCGGATCTGGCGACTTTTCGTCATTCTGCGATGCCGGTCAGGCAAACCGCTGAACGTCAGCTCCTGACAAGAGTTGCCGTTCGCCTTTCCGTAAGCGGTAAAATTCCCCCACGTGGCCTTGAGAACGGGGCTGTAATTTGGACGATCAGGCGGCGCTTGCGATGCTGCTCAGTTCGAACGAGGTTTGCGCGGCGTTGGCATCGGTCCAGCAATAGGGCAACAGATCGTCGATCGGATCGGTATCCGCGCGGGTGATGATCCGGGTAAGGACATCGCAGAGATAGGCGTAGGGGTTGATGTCCAGCATCTTGCAGGTTTCGACCAGCGAGGAGATCGCCGCCCAGTTTTCTGCACCGAGCTGGTGGCCGGTGAAGAGTGCATTTTTTCTTTGGAGAGTCACCGGCCTGATAGCCCGTTCGGCGGTGTTATTATCGATCTCGATCCTGCCGTCGTCGAGGAACCGGGTGAAGCCCGCCCAGCGCTTGAGCGCATATTTCATCGCATCGCTCGTTGCCGATCCGGCCATCATGCGCGGTGCGGTGGCGGCGAACCAGGCATGGAGCTTGTCGACCAGCGGACGGGTCCGCTCCTGCCTGACAGCGAGGCGTTCTTCGGCCGTGCGCCCACGGATTTCCTTTTCGATGCCATAGATTTCGGCAATGCGCTGCAAGGCGTCCTGCGCGACCGGAGCATCGCTGCCTGCATCGACGAACCCGCGCCGCAGATGAGCCCAGCAGTAGGACTTGGTGACGCCGGTGTCGGCGCCATCGTCCTTGCCGAACTGGTCATAGGCCTGCCAGGCATCGACCTGCAGGATGCCTTGGTATGACCCAAGCAACTGCTTGGCCCACATCTTTCCGCGTCCTGGCATATATGTGTATAGCGCCAGAGGCGGATCGACGCCGCCATGAGCGCGATCGTCGCACACTATGACCCACATATAGCCGGTTTTCGTCTTGCCCGTTCCCGGCGCCAGCACCTTGACCGTGGTTTCGTCGACGAACAGACGGGCACGGGCAAGCGCATCGGCGCGCATCCTGTCGGTGATGGGCATCAGCGCAGCGATGCCACGACCAACCCAGTTCGCCATAGTGGCGCGGCTGATCTCGATGCCTTGCCGGGCGAAGATCTTCGATTGCCGATAGAGCGGCAGGTGATCGCAATATTTGTTGATCAGAACATCGGCGATCAGCGCTTCGGTCGGCAAGCCGCCCGGCACTACATGCGCCGGGGCCGACGCTTGGCGAACGCCGTCGCTGCAGCAGCGGCAGGCATAGCGGGGGCGGATCGTCACCATCACGCGATGCTGGGCCGGGATGATGTCGAGCCGTTCGGAACGGTCCTCGCCAATCTTGTGCAGCGTCCGCCACAGGCGCATTCCAGGTTTTTGGGCTCGATCACCGTCTCGAAGCGCGGCAGATGGGCCGGCAGCGATGCGCGCTCGGCATCTGGAGCCCGCCGGCGACGCGGCCTGAGGCCGTAACGTCCGGCCTCCTCGGCCGCCTTGTCCTGCAAGCCATCGGCTTCACCAAGCGCGACGTTCTGGTCTTCCAGCGTCAAGGCCAGTTGATCGACCGGCAGCTTTTCCGAACGCTTGCCGAAGGTCGAGCGGTTGATCAGCTTGAGGATATGTTCGAGCCGTGCCGCGCGAGCGCGCTCGGCCAGCACCATCGCCTTGAGCTGCTCCACATTGTCGGGAAGCTCGTCATATCCAGCCTCCGGGCCGGTCTCGACAGGGGGTTCGGGATGCGCCACCACGCCCGCATTCTAGCCAGTTCCCCACGTCTGGGAACAGCCTTGCGTCAGGTAGAATCAGGCGTGCGATCTACTGCGCATGAAGTGGCTTTGGCACCCGCGGCACGTGCATGCGCGACCAGTCCAGCCCCTCGAACAGCGCGGAAGCCTGGGCCGCCGACAGCTTCATCACTCCGTCTCCCGGGCGGGGCCAGCGGAACTTCCCATCCTGCAGCCGCTTCGTCACCAGTACGAGCCCGGTGCCGTCCCACAGGAGGAGTTTTATTCTGTCCGCCCGGCGTGCCCGGAAGACAAAAAGCATGCCTGAGAATGGGTCGAGCCGCAGTTCCTGCTGCACCAGTGAGGCGAGGCCCGCCATACCCTTCCTGAAGTCCACAGGCTGCGTCGCGACAAGCACCTTCAACGGTCCGGGCGGAATGATCATGTGTTCACCTGCGCGGCCAGGAGCACCCGCTCGATATGGTCGGCATCCACGTCGGACGGGATGCGGATCGACAGCCCGCGGGTCTCGATAATAATCTCACCGCCACTCCTCGAACTCGCGGGCAACGATGACACTGCAGGCGCCGGTGGCCCAGAAGATGGCGACGGTACGGGAGGTGCCGGCGGGCTTTCAATCACCGCGGGAACAAAGCCCATCCCCTCGGCCCGTTCCCGGAAACGCCCTCGCCAGTTATAAAGCTGTTGCGGGAGCATGCCGTGACGCCGGGCTACCTCGGCCACATTCGCGCCCTGCTTGAAACTCTCCTCGATGATCCGCGCCTTCGCCGCAGGCGTCCATCCACGGTTGCCATTCGACAAGGGAATGACGTCAAGACGCTCGACCTTGCCTGCCCTCCCACCCCTTTCAGTTTCGAAACTGGTTTCGAAATCACCACTCATCACCACCTCGCAAATGCAAGGCTCAACACCTACCAAATCGCGAAATCATGAGAATGTGGGGGATTTTGACCGCTTACGCCTTTCCTTCTGGAACGGCAGGAAGGTCGAAGGGTTTCGGGCGCCGGCAGGCGTACGAAAGTCTTACAAGTACGACCCGCGGTGAGGCTCGCACTGGTCTATGGGTAAAAGGGCTTTGGTGTGGATTGGGGTGGCTGAAGCAAGCTTACCGGCCAGGCCGTGATGGGCGGAACAGCATAGAAGTCAGATGGCCATTGTGCTCGAAGCGCCGCTGATCCTGCTGGCAATGAGCCCAGTTTTGACTGTGCTGGCGGCGTCGACACACCTATCCCCATGGGCCGGGGCGCAACGTTCACGGCCATCATGCAGGGTAAGCCATGCCGGATCACGGCGTGTTCTTCCGGGACGGCGGCGCCGATTGCGGCGGAGCGCGGGGCTGGCACCAGCGAGCGAAGTCCTCGATAATGGTCATGTGCCCGCCGCAACATGGGCATGGCGGGCGATGATCGGGCGGTTCGTCGGGTTCTGTGTCGGTTTCCTCAATCGGCGCGGGGACGCCAAGCAGCCTGCGGGCCAGCGCCATGGTGTCCTTGTGGGTCGAACTGGCAAGCAGGCCGTAATGCCGGATGCGGTGGAAGCCGCGCGGCAGGACGTGGATCAGGAAGCGGCGGATGAACTCGTCGGTCGCCAGCGTCGTGACCTGCTGGCGCTCGCCACCGTCGCGGCGATAGTCCTTGTAGCGGAACGTCACGCCGGTCTCGTCGAAGGCGATGAGCCGCCGGTTCGAGATGGCAACGCGGTGCGTGTAGCGCGAGAGATAGGCCAGCACCGCCTGCGGCCCGGCAAAGGGCGGCTTGGCATAGACCACCCAGCGCTTTCTCCTGATCGGCGACAGATGCCGCAGGAAGGCCTTGCGTGTGGCGAGGCCCGCCAAGGTGCTGAAGAAGGACAGCTTGTCGGCATCGAACAGCGCCAAGAGACGCGTGAGGAACAGGCGGCGGAACAAGGCGCCTAGCACGCGCACCGGCAGCAGGAAGGAGGGGCGTGACGAGATCCAGCGCGTGCCATCCTGGCGATGCCGCCGCCAGGCACGATCATGTGCACGTGCGGATGGTGGGTCAGTGCCGATCCCCATGTGTGCAGGACAGCGGTGATGCCGATCCGCGCGCCAAGGTGCTTGGGATCGGCCGCGATGATCAGCATCGTGTCCGCGGCTGCGCGGAACAGCAGGTCATAGACCACCGCCTTGTTCTGCCACGCGATATCCGCGATCTCGGCGGGCAGCGTGAAGACGACGTGGAAGTAGCCAACCGGCAAGAGATCGGCCTCGCGCGCGGCGAGCCAGGTGCGCGCGGCGGCGCCCTGGCACTCACATGAGGGGTTCAGAGTCAAGTTGGCGTCAAGGCGACATTATTCCTCCTCGCCGGCATGGATCCATGGTCTGAGCCCGATCAGGATACCGGCTCGTTTCCGAACCTGTACAAACTCACATCCGGTCGCCGTCCAAAACGGCTGCACCATTATCCCGCTTGCGACGGGCAAGGGCTCAGGAGAACGGGACCATTCTTAGGGATCGGCTGTTGAAGCCATAGTGCCAGTCGGTCCGTTCACCCGGATCCGTCAGGACTGATCAGGTCCTGGGGATTGGTAATCTGGGCAATAGATGTCGTCAGGTAGCCTTCATGATTGCCCCTTCGATGACGACACCGGCCGTGACATATTTCCAGAGCGCAACGAGCAATTTGCGGGCGAGCGCCACGATTGTCGCCCTTTTTAGCCTCCCGCCATTATTCGCGACCCTTTCGTTAAACCAGCAGGTGAGCGCCGAGGTGGGCTGGTGGCGTAACCATAGCCACCCAAGCTGGACCATCGTTGTTCGCAATCTCGGGTTGCCCGCTTTCGAAACGCCCTGCTCACGATCGATAGTACCGCTTTGCCATGGTGATGGCGCGAGACCTGCGTAAGCAGCAACTTGCCTGCGATTATCGAAGTGTCGAAAGAGGCCTTCGGAATCGAGGATCACCGCGAACTCCGGGCCGATCCCCTTAATGCTTGTCAGCATGGCCAGTGAAGATGGCTGGTCGTTTGCCGATGAAGCCACCAAGCGATCCCGTTCAATTTCGACCGCCCTGATCTGTTCAAGTAGTAGCTCGAGACGGTCGAGTTCGCGGCAGATCTGCGCCTTGATATTCCCGGAGAGGCGACGGCCGTCCCCTGTCGTGAGCTCTTCCATGCGTTCACGGCGATTGCGATGCATGGGTTCGTAATTCCGAATGCCCTGGCTCAGGAGCAACCCTTTGATCCGATTGACGTGACGAACCCGTTCGGCCACTAGTGCTTTGCGCTCTCGGCAAATCCGACGGCGATCTTCATCTTCGGGCGTTGGCACCCGAACCATTGAGCAAACCCGCGGTTCTCCTCGGTGATAAGCCATCAGCGTGCGGACTAATGCCTCGCCATCAATCCGATCCGTCTTTGCCCGGCGGTGCCTGCGGGATACCGCGATCGATGCGGCATCGACAACATGACTTTCGATCCAGTCTTCTCGGTTGAGAACCCGGTGAATCCAGAACCCATCAAGTCCGGCTTCCTGAATAATCACAAGGCGATGTGGTTGTCCTAGCCGTGACCCTGCCTTCTTTCGCAATTCGGCGAGTACGGCGAGAAGACCGGCAATTTCGCCGCCAGGAACAGAGTGCCGGGACATTTTGCTGCTCGCGGGGCGCGAGCGACGTCACCAGCCAGGACGATTTGCTCAGTTCCAATGAAACGAATATGACGCCAAGATCGCTGCGGATAGCGGCGTGCGCCTCGGATTGATCAACTGCCGTAAGCATGATTGGCCTCTCCAGAGAGATTTCTAGCGACCTCACTCTGCCAAAGTGCAGGTCGCTATCCACCCCTCATGGGATCTTGGGGCAGTGCCGGTTGCGGCACGAGTTGTAGGCGATCCGCCAGTGCCCGCAGTCGTCGCAGGCCTCGACGTGACCGCCCAGCGCGGCAGTGCGGCAGTTCACGATCGCCGTCATGACCTTGAGCTGGCCGAGGCTCAGATGCCCGGCGTGGGCTGAGCGATACGCGGCCCAGCGCTACGGAAGATATCGGCGACCTCAAGCGAGGCGCGCACCGGCTCAGCCGGGAGGAGCCACCTGCGGCTCGAGCAGCGTCGTCAACTTGTCCAGCGGACTGATGACCGCGCGCACGGTTCGAGTTGCGACCGTGGTGTAGAAAGCGGTGGTCTCGAGGTTCGCATGCCCGAGCAGCGCCTGGATGATCCGAATATCGACGCCGTCTTCCAATAGATGCGTGGCGAAGCTGTGTCGCAGAGTGTGTGGCCCAACCCGCTTTTTGATACCCGCGGACTCGGCAGCATCGACAACGATGCGATGGAGCTGTCGTGTACTAAGCGGCTTGAGATAGTGCATGCCTGGGAACAGCCAGCCATCGGCGTGCATGACGCCTTGCTTGCGGCCAACCGTCCACCACTCGCGCAGAAGGGCAAGAAGGTCAGCCGGTAGGAGCGCATTGCGATAGCGCCCGCCTTTACCGCGCTCCACTCTCAGGAGCATGCGCTTGCTGTCGACATCGCGGACCTTCAGCATCGTCACTTCCGCGGCGCGCAAGCCAGCGCCATACGCAACGGACAGTGCAGCCTTGTGCTTCAGGCAGTTGGTCGCGCCAAGGAGAAGCACGACCTCTTCGCGGCTGAGAACAACAGGCAATGCGCGAGGGTTCTTGACCGTATAGAGCTTGCGGGACAGATCGGGACGATCAATGGTGTGCGTGAAAAAGAAACGCAGCGCAGAAACGATGCTGTTCATGGTCGGGATCCCTATCCCCGTCTCGCGCTGTTCGACCTGGAATTGCCGGATCTCCTCTACCGTCGCAGTATCGGGGGGACGCCCAAGGTACGTGGCGAACCTCGCGACATGCCGCACGTAATCGAACTGGGTCTTGCGCGTGAACCGGCGCATGTTCATGTCTTCGATCATGCGCTGACGCAGCGAAGTAGCAGGGGCATCGGACAGAACGTTGGTCATGATACGACTCCTTGGTTGAAAGGAGCCGCAATCGTCTGCCTACCAGGCCTCGACCTCAACTTAGACCCAGACTGCCGATCACTGGCCAGGCCTCAACGCAAGCACCACTCCCGCGCCAGCGGGTTCGTACTTGTCCCACGCCCTGCCTTCCGGTGTCGACGCAAATTTGCCGTTCAGCGTCGATTTTTCGATACCCGGGTGCGGACGGGCAGCTTTCCGGCACTGTCGACCAACGACGGCCCCTCGCTTTTTGGGAAAGGATGTCCAGTCTGAAGCTCATAGCCGCCCTTCGAATTTTACTGTCGCCACCTACATCCTTCGATGCACGAATTCAGGAGCAGTGCCGAACCGCCGTTTGAAAGCCGTCGGAAAATTGGCAGCGCTACGATAGCCAGCCGTTATGGCAGCGAGAGAAACAGGCATGCCTGCTTCCAGTTCACTGCGGGCCCGCTGCTAGGCCTGTTCGCGCATATAAGCTATGACAGTCATGCCGTAGACTGCTTGGAAATACCGCTGCATCGTGATTATCGCCATGCCCACTTCCTTCGCAAACTTCGCCAGCGACAGTGGCTCTGCCCCTGCGCTGTCGATAAGATCGCGCAAGCGGCCCAGTTTCTTCAGATCGACGATGCTGCCAACGGGCGCAACGGGTTCGACATCCAGTGTTGCCATGGCGCCCGCGAAAAGCTCGAGCGCGCGGCTTTCGTGCAGCAGAATTTGCCAGGGCTGACTGAGATCCGTTCTGGCGAAGAGCCGATAGGCCAGAAACAGTTCACGGGCGATGTTGCCTTTTGATGGAGGCATCGAAAAGGCAGTCAAGGCACAGCATTAACCAACTCCAAGCCAGCAAACTGCTGGCGATCGGCCAAAACCGCCCCTCCCCGCCATTCAGCAGCTACTTTGACATCCCTAAATGCAAACCACCCGGTATTCTGGCGAATCTCGCCTCGTTATCGTCTTGGCAACTCAGCCTGTTTCGCCCAAGATGAAATAATGCAGACGTGGGGAGCGAATTCTTGAGCGGTCGATCTGACCATTCTGCAGCGGCGCAGATGGCTGGGCTTCTGCTGCAGCTCGAGCGGGCCTTGGCCCACCTCAGCGCAGCCGGTCACGACGAGTCTGTGGGAGTCGAGGTCGTGGACGACGTATCCAGGCACCGGTGCGGAGAGATTGTAGCGCAGGAACAGGACAAAAACTCGGTGCGGCGAGGTGCTCGGCTTCTTGGGGATCGCAGCGCTGCCCTTTGGCGAACGCTCCAGATCTGGATCCTGGGTTACCGCGAGCGCGGCGTGTTCGCTGAGAGATATTTCCTCGCAACGAACGTGCAGGCGGATGGCCGGATTGTCGACCTCTTGAGGGCCGGAGTCAGCGGAGACACAGTGGCAGACGCTGTCGCAGCGCTCCGCCGCGCCGGCTTGCCAACGCGTTCGGGCGCCAACGCTAGTCGCCGGACGAATGTTCAGTCCATTGCGGACGATGTTCTCTCCGAGACGGACGAAATCCTTGGCCAGCTTCTCGACCGCATCGATCTCGTCGAGAACTACGATGTGCAGGCGGCACGCCCCGAGATCGCGAACGGCTTCGGAATTGATCCGTCGGTCGACCGAGAGCAGGTGCTGGATGGACTAAGAGGTTGGTTCCATTCCGTCCTCCAGAGCGCCTGGGACAAGAGGGCGCCGGCCATCGTCACGCGTCGAGCATGCCTGACGCAATGCCGCAAGATCGAGCGGTCGCTGGTGCGCAGCCAGCTCCTTCCGCGTCCTGCATCTGACCTGAACGTCGAGCCAAGCGACGTCGCGAGGACGCGTGGGCGGCCCTTCGTCGAACATCTCGGACGGATTGAGGCTGACGCGGATGAGGTGCTGGAAGCGATCGAGCACTTCGTTCGGTTCAATGTGGAGAAGGACCGGCTAGCCCGGGAGGGAGAGATACCGGCGCGCGAATGGACTGATCGTGGAAACAGGCTCAAGCAGCGCTGGACCCAGGAAAAGCGCCGTGTTGGCGTGGAACATGCTTCACGGCCCAGGGTGGAGCGAGGCAAGCTGATTCTTGCGGCCACGACTTACAATCATCATGAGACACTATCCGGGCATGCCTGCGGTGAGCTGTATATGACGGCCGGCCACTATCATCGCCTTGCCGACGACGACCTCGTCTGGTGGGATCCAGACTATCAAGGTGGGCGGGATGCGTGAGAACCACGAGGAGGTCATTCTGCGCAATCCCGCGTTCGGCGCGGGCGCGTTCTGGCATCTAGCACGCAGCTTCTCCGACCACTCGGAAGGCGGCACGCCCATGCTTGCCCACTTCGTCCTCGCCCAGGGCATGCTGTTCCATGCCAGAACCGTTCAGAAGATTCGGAGCATGAATCTCGACAGCGGTCTGCTGAAGGCCATCTCGGAAGTGCCCGATATCGTCGCCGGACTTCAAGGCCGCGTGGAGGACTCGGTGGAGGAAGCACTGCGTGCACTGCAGGTCGGAACGGCTACTGGCATCTTCACCCGTGAGCATGCTGGCGGGTTCCCGACGTTCAGGGCCATCGGCAATGACCTTCCAAGACAGGTCCGCCGTGCCGATGGGCGGTTGGACGAGACGTTCGCCGCAGCGAAGCGGCTTGGTGCATGGTTTGCTTTGGAGAGCCTGCCGACGCTGCTCCATCGGTTGGGAGTTCGAGTGTAAATGAAGCTGCTGATTCGCGAGATCATCATCTGGCCAGAGGACATCCGCCACGACCCGCGAGTGATATCCCTCGATCCCGACAGGATTAGCGTCGTTAGCGGCTGGAGCGGCACGGGCAAGTCCTCGATCGCTGCCATCATCGACTATGTTCTCGGAGCGGGATCAAGCTCCATCCCAGTAGGATTGATTCGGGACGAGGCATCCTGGTTCGGCCTCACGCTAGATACCGAGGTCGGCCCAATGCGCCTGGCTCGTGCAAAGCCCGAAGCGCGTGAGGTCTCCGACGCATATTGGCTGCAGCAAGGCGAGGCGTGCGCCACCCCTCTCCCAACACGGCCGGGTCGGAACGCGCGGACCGATCGCATCAAGCAGTTGTTCGACGATCTGTCACAGCTGTCGAACCTCAGCACCGACCCCGAGATGCGCGGTTACAATGCCCGTGCCAGCTTTCGCGACATGGCCGCGTTCAACTTCCTTCCGCAGCACATCGTCGCAAACCCCTACACCATGTTCTTCAAGGCAGACACATCGGAGCATCGTGAGAAGCTGCGGAATGTGCTCCCGCTCGCGCTCGGTGTCGTCACGAACGAGGATCTCGTCAGAGCGCATACGCGCAAGCTCCTGCGGGACGAGCTGCGCCGGGCAGAGTCCGATCTTAAACTCAGGCGCGAGGCTCTCGATCGTTGGCGGGCCAATGCGACTGGCGCCTTTCTCCGGGCGCAGGAACTAGGGCTCCTGCCACTCGGTCCACTACCAGACGACCTGCAGCAGGTAATCGCGATGCTCCAGCGGGTGGTGGGCGCGGCAGGCGCACAGGCCGCTTCGCCTGGCCGGGTGTCGGCCGCCGTGAAGAACCTGGAGGAACTGCGCAAGCGTGAGCAAGAACTGGACCGGGCCATCGCCGACCGACGCAGGAGACTGAGACGACTGCGCAGCCTGCGCAGTTCCGTCACGGACTATGACGCAGTCCTGGCCGACCAGAGGGATCGAGTGCGAGGCGTTGGTTGGTTGCGCGACGCCATCGTTGCTGACGAGTGCGTGCTTTGCGGCAACAGTTCCGAGACGGCACGCCGCGCACTCGAGGAGCTCGATCAGCCGATAGCTGAACTCGAGGAGCTCACGGCGGGCACGACGTCGACCGCGCCCATGGTGGACCGCGAGATCGTCGAAATCGAGCGAGAACTCCTGACGAGCGAGCAGCAACTCCTCGACGTTCGGCGGACTCGCGCAGTAGCGGAGGAGGCCGCCGGTCGTGAACAGGGCCGCACGCAGAGCCTCGAGAGTGTCTACCGATTCATCGGCAGCACAGAACAGGCCCTGCTGATGCTGGGAGAGGTCGAAGGCGAGGGAGGCCTTCTCGCCAATGTCGCGGAACTCAAAGCCAAACTGGCCGAGCTTGATCGCGCCTTCGACGCCAGCATGCGGCAATCGCGCGAGCGGGAGATCGGTACACGCATATCCCGAGGTGTTTCGAGGTTCATCGAGGTCCTGGGGATTGAGGGTGCTCAGGGGCAACCGACCCTGGACTATCGAGAGCTCAATCTGCGCTTCCAGCGCGAGGGAGCGAACAAATCTGACTTCCTTTGGGAGATCGGCAGCGGGGAGAACTGGATGGCGTATCATCTCGCCACGATGTTTTCCCTGCACGCGGTGTTCCTGCGTCGCGGGGTTGCGAACCCCGTGCCATCCTTCCTCGTCATCGATCAGCCCAGCCAGGTGTATTTCCCAAGCGACACATATGAGGAATATTTGGACGCTGATGGGCAGGTTGCGGCCGGAAGGCGCCGTGACGACCTTGAACGGACGCGCCAGATATTCAGGGCTATCGCGCACGTGCACGCGGCACTTGAGCCCAAGCTCCAGATCATCATCCTCGACCACGCGGACCGCAACGCTTGGGGAGACGAAACGAGCTATGTCTCGGTCGGCAACTGGCGGGGGTCAGAAGATTGGCTGATCCCCAGGCACTGGTATGCCCAAGGTTCCGAATCGTCACCCTGATCCGGATTGATCCGCTTCAGGTCTGTTCAAACTATTATATGCACTGGCCTCACAAGCGCTAACAATGGCACGATATCCTTGTCCCAACTCCAGAGTTAACATATCCCGCTTACTGTTTCACTTACCGGGTCTTGCAAATTCGGTAAGCGCGCAATGCAATCGGCAACTTAATTCGCTGAAGAATGAAGGTAGGGCCAGTTTGATCAAAGTCACCCCGTGGTATCAGCCTGTGCGCCGCGAATGCATCATAAACCCACTCGACGGTGACCCTAGGGAGACGGGCCAGAGAAACATGCGCTTGGGCAAGCCAAGCGACTTTATCTTCGAACAGGTAATCGGTGGTGGCCAGGCAAATTTCGACGAACCGATCGAGGAGCTCACTCCTAGGGATCGGGTCATGCTCTACGCGCTCTTCAATCAGAAAGGCCACGTCCCAGAGCTGATCCACGCATTCCAAAAACTCGTCGACCGCCCGCAATGGCTGAATAACTCGACGATGCTTGACGTGGGTTGTGGTCCGTTCACGGCAGGCTTGGCGCTCGCCCAAGTAGCCGGAAACGAAATTGCCTTTCGATACTTCGGCGTCGACACCTCGAGAGAAATGTGCGCCCTTGGACTTGAAATTGCGAACGCCGCGCGTGCGGCGGGCGGCCTGAACGACCAGACGCGAGTGCATTTCAGCGACTCGATAGACAGCATCGATTTCGGGGAGCCCAGGCTGGGCTGGACAATCGTCGTGCTGTCCTACCTGCTGGCGAGCCGCTCACTGGATATCGAACTGCTCGTGCGGCAGATCGTCGATGCATGCGGCCGTATCGGCCGAGGCTCGGTTGCCGTGTTGTACACCAACTCAGCCCAAGCCGAGCGGCGCGCAGCATTCCCCGAATTCCAAAGCCGCATGCAGGATGCAGGTTTCAAGTGCGAGGCGGTTGATACTGAGCTGCTGACAGACGGAGAGAAGCCTCGCAACATCCACTACGCGTTGTTTACGAGGACACCCCTACCGATTCCGCTGAGCGAGATTAGCCGATGAGATTGCCGACTTTTAGCGACCTGATCGATGAGCAGCGCCGCGTGTTCATGGCTGATCCAGACCAGTCAATCCTGGTGGTCGGCCCGCCAGGATCTGGCAAGACCTCCGTGGCACTCTGGAAGGCGAACCTTCTTGCCGGGCCTGATTATCGGCGCCAGGTGACTGTCATCACTAAAAACAGGTTACTGGCTGCTCTGGCAACCCAGATTTCCCAGGACCAGGGTGATGAGCCGGTTGTCAGCACAACCATGCATTCCCTTGTATCGAAACATTACTGGACAACTTTTAATCGTTTTATTCCAGAAATAGTCCCTTACTTCTTCAACTGGAGAAAAATTTTAGAGGACTATGAGGAGGCAGGTATCGTGCCGACAGCTAGCCATTTCATCGTGGACGAAGGGCAAAACTTGCCCAAAGAATTCTTTGTTTGGGCACGGCGCTCCGGAGCATCTGCAATTTCAGTTTTCGCAGACGAAAACCAGTCTACAGAAGCGGGTGGTTGTCACATCGCCGATTTGCAGCAAGCCGGCTTTACAGAGATGCATCCACTAACTGTAAATCACCGTAACACTTCTGAAATTGCCGAATTAGTCCAGTTCTTTCATCAAGGTCGCAACATCCCGCCAGCACCAGCCCAGCGCGGCCGTTCCCACGAAGTGCCCCGGATGGTTACAGTAAAAGACTGGGAGCGACTGGCTCAACAGATTGCGGTGAGATTTCAGAACCGAGGTGGATCCATCGGCGTAATCGCTTACAATGTGGCTGATGTAACCACCCTATATGGCTTGCTCAAGGGCACCCTGCCTTCCGCTCGGGTTGACATGTATACCAACAGTGCAAGTCCTGAGGCAGAAGATGCTATCCGCTTGCGGGATGCCGGGATCACTATCATATCCGGCGAGTCGGCCATAGGGCTCGAGTTCGACACTGTTTACCTTCAAGACCTGGGTCGGTCCTTGCCAACGGCTTATCCGGTTGATTATCGGCGCCTGTACATGCTGTGTGCTCGCGCGAGGGACTCTTTAATCCTCGTCAA
The DNA here is from genome assembly GCA_029231635.1 of Ditylenchus weischeri. Taxonomy (NCBI): domain Eukaryota; kingdom Metazoa; phylum Nematoda; class Chromadorea; order Rhabditida; family Anguinidae; genus Ditylenchus; species Ditylenchus weischeri. Next base: position 2,082 of record JAMRYI010001477.1, on the reverse strand, counting down.
TGGACCAGACGCGCTGACTGCGGCGCAATTGTCTTCTATACCCCCTGCTCCTATTTTAGACCGATGACCGACGATCAATTGGAGCTGCTTGCATCCGCGCTTCCAACCGAACAGAAAGATGGTACCGGGCAGAGACTGCTTGGGCTGACCCTGGACGAGACAGCGTTTTTTCAGTTCCTTAGCAATGAATGGGTGATCCCCTCGACGGGATATCTTCTGCTCGGCACGCGACAAGCCTGTGGAACGAGTTCTCAAAACGCGGCAGCCATTGAAATATGGTTTGATGCCCAGTTCCTTCCCGACAGTGAGATCCTTGTATGGAGGGATGGCGCATGGGTTGAAGCCACCTTGTCTGGGATAGCGACTAGCGATGATATTCTATCGTGGAGCGGGCCGCTGCCGACGTTTGCGATCGACCATTTCTGCGTAAGTTCGGACGCCGCAAAGGTAAAACTCCTCGCCTTGGCGCGCAACTTCGCAGACATGGAAATTCCTACCCAGCCGTTCCAGGTAAGGGCGCTATCGCTGGTCAACCCGCCGGAGGAGGTCCCTCCCGTAAACAGCCATTGGCAGCCGCCTGAAAACTGGGATGCATTGCGAGGTGCCTCAGCAATGGCCGCATTCGCGGTTCCGGCGATTGACCCATGGGTGGAATTGCTTTGCGACCTGCTGAGCCATGGCGTTGCGAATCCTGGCTTGATCGAAAAACTGCGGGCTCCCTGGTGGGAAGCTGCGCTCTGGTCCAACACTATGGAGCAAAAAGAGCAGGAGGAGCTTCCGGGCCTTTGGCGAGCCATCGTCTCGCAATTCTCCGTTTCAGGGCGATTGAACGAATGGCGGGCAAAATCCATTCTGGACCAAATTTGTGAGCATGCTCGAGGCCTTGGAGAAAGTGAGAGCCGACTGGCCCGACTCTCGGAGGGCGCGAGGTCACTTTTGGACGATAGGGGAACGGTGCAGGAGCATGGTGCTCATGACGACTTCCTTGCACTGACCCTTCAACTCCTATTGCTTCGGCCGTCGCCCGAGAAGTTTATGGCTTGGCGGACCGAATGGCCTGCAATCCCGCCCGTCGTCTGGTGGACTGGCATGACGCTCGCCGGCTATCTGCAGGGCTACGGATCCTTGCCCACACGGTTCCGTGGGAGTGCGGAATGCAGAAGGCTCCTCGCCTTGAAAACCTGGCAGCAGGCTTGCCCGAACGGTGCAGGCCCTTGGAATATGCTCACGCCAGAAAATGTGGCCTGGCAAGTGAACGGCAATACAGTGGTGATGACTGCAGACACCCAGCCGTGGTGCGAGCATAAGCTTGGCACACGAGGCAGCTGGTATCGAGCGGCTTTCGATAATCCAGAATTTGCATTGGAAGCTGAGGCGCTGGCGCTCGAAGAATGTCCCGATCTACTTGAGCAATTGATCTCTATCGAAAACGCAAATATTCAAGTATCCGGTGATGGAATTGTTGCGGTCGATCAGCCAAATATTTTGACCGTTAGCGGACGCGTGGAGTTCGCAATCAGTCAAGGTGCAACGCTTGAACGAAAGTTGAATGTCTCCCGCTTTAAGGATTGGCTGGCGACCGCCTCCATCTCTCGTCGCCTTTTGCGGCCATCGGACAATATGCCACAAAGTGGTGGGAAAGTTTCAACCGCCCGCACACCTGCTGATCATATTTCAGCGCCGAATGCGCTTGCGGCCAAACGGGTATCCACGCCTGTTATTCAGAACGTAGAACGCGCCAAAGGGCCAGATGGCTTAACAGTATTGCCCAGCTTTATCAGCCCTAAGGAAGAAGCTCGGCTCGTTGCCACCATCGACGCCCTCGAATGGGACCAATCGATGAAGCGCCGTGTTCAGCATTATGGCTGGCGCTATGACTATAAGGCACGCAAGATCACGCCTGCCAACTATCTCGGCCCGCTTCCAGATTGGGCAGATGAGCTGGCGAGGCGCCTGCTCGCATCAGGCGTGGTTCGAGAGCTGCCAGACCAGGTGATCGTCAACAATTATGACGGCAAACAGGGCATCTCGAAGCATATCGACTGCAAGGATTGCTTCCGGGGCCCGATTGTCACGATCAGT